>JAAGAY010137405.1:0-17699 GCA_011801015.1 Ardeotis arabs
TTTTTTTTTTTTTTGTTTTTTTTTTTCTTCTTCTTCCGTGGGGCTGGTGCGTGTCCCGTGGGGCAGCGCCCTGCTGGTGCGGGGCGGCGCTGGCTCCTCCCGCCTCGGGAGCCCGGAGGCTCCGAGGAGTTCACGCCCCCCGCCCCCCGGGTTTGTGCTGCAGCCGGGGTGGAGAGAAGCCCGCCGCATGGCCACGCGTGTGCCCGGGGCGGCTGGCTGCGCCCCAGCCCAGCCTGCGGGCGCCATTTTCCCCTCTCCACCGGGGGAGAGGGCTGGAGGAGGCGTCGGGAGGCCCGCTGCGGCGGTTGGCGGGAAGGGCGGCGGGGCGGCCGTGTCCCCCGCGGCCTGTGGGAAGCCGAGCGGCCGCCCCCTGCCCTCCGGGCCGAGGAGCCCGGCGGCGCCTCCGGGAGGGCCCCACGCCTCCCTTCGGCCCTCGGCCTGACGGGGAGAAGCCGCGCCCGCGTTTTCCCGATCACTTCCCCTCAAAGGCAGCGCGGGGAGCTCATCCCGGGCCACGCGTGAGGGAGAGGCCGCCTCGGTGCCCCCCGAGGCCGCTGCCGCCTTCCCCGCCGCCGGGCCAGGCCGGGTGGATTCTTGTGGGGAGTTGGCACGGATTTGGCCAGTGCCCCACGGGCCTCAGAGTAGACCGTGCTGTGTTTCTGTACTGATTGGCATCTCTTAATTGTTCCTGGGCTGTTAATTAACACCTGGCAGTGTGTTTCCATCTCCTCCTTGCTGCTGAGCGGTTTGCCTCTGTAGGATGTTGCGCAGATACAGAGGAAGGAAGGAAGGAAGGAATACCAAAGACATCAAATAAAATTGTAACTGTTCTCTCAACAACAGAAATCATGGCAAATTCCTGATTTTAAACAATTATTAGTTAATTTTCCTTTTCAAGCATACTTTAAAAAGGCTAAACACAGGCAGATTAGGAAGCATCTGGATCATAGAGTTAAATGGAATAGAAAGGTTATGCACCATTTCATTCTTATATGTTTGTTATAAAATACTTGACTTCTTGTAGAGAAGAGGGGTTTTTTTCCCCTTAATATTTTGCAGACATTTTAGTTCACATCTCCTGAGCTCTGCCTAAACAAGCACAGTATAAAATTATATTTGCTGACATCTCTTGAATTGTATGCGTGTAGAATGTGTTTATAGCTCTTCACGTGGGAAACAGACACCTCTATGCATAGGTGTGCATATTTGCAGTAGGCAGTTCTGAAAATCATCAGTTTATAAGGTAAGCAAGTTTTGAACAAGTTTAGGTATGCAGACAGTGAAAACACTAGTGTGGAAAAAGTAGTATTTGTTTAAATGCAGAAAGAAAAAGTACCAATCTGTATGCTACTCCAGTTTGGCACATAGACCTGCCTGGGAGATGTTTTATGTCTGCAAAAGAAATGCGAAGAATCAGATGTGTAAACACAGTTGCAGAGCTCAGTAATGTAGATATAATTATTTGCCTTTGCCATTTTTATGGCTGTCTGATGTTGCGAGTGGGGGGGGGTGGTGTTGTTTTTGTAAAGCCCTGTGGAAAATAAACCACATTTGCAGAAGAATTTGGAGGATTAGTCTGGGCAAACGGTTTTACTCAGCTCATTACCATGAAGATACTTTTTCTTGTCAGTCATCAAGTATTTGCTTTAACATATCTAATGTTTTTCTGTTTCTCAGTTGAAACTGTTACATTTTCTGTGACAATGACTCATCCATCTATAGCTAGAGCAAAATTCCAGGTAAGCATTAAACATTATCCTTTGCTTACAATAGTTAAGTAAGCGTATGCTCTTAGAGTGCTTTCCGAGGGTTTTAGAGCACTTTATGACCATTCATTCATTAATCCTCATCAAAGAAAGCTGAAAAAAATAAAATGTAGACCAACTTATTCTCATAGCGTCTGATTATTTTAAACATTAAAGCTCACATATAATTCCATACACATAAGGCGCTCAGCGCTTGGTTGGCATTGTATCTTACTACAGGAAAACAATCACACAGTGTACCTCAGTGTTTGCAGGATTTTTAATTTTTTTTTCCCCCACAGCATTACAGTAAAAATAGAATATGATGGAAGCGATCTAAAGAGTGATCATAGAAATATATGGGCAGTTGCTCTTGAGATGTGGCATGGAAATACACGCCTTACTTGCTTATTTACAAGTTACATGAGCTGTGCAGTAGCTCTGGAGTCGGGTGTTGCAAGCAGGCTGGTCCCTGCTGGGATGGAGTCCTTTTCACTCTGATTCCAGATGATGCGTTCCTATAGCAACAGTCTACCTATATGACTACAGATAATATTGTAATAGTATCTTATTTTCACATGCATAATCCAGTCTTACAATTTTTTAAAGACTTTAGTCCTTGAAAAAAATACCACAGGTATTCAGCATCTTCAGGTAATCTACAGCAAATCACGGTTAGAGGCAGGAAGGCTATGAGGGAAATAGAAACTGTCTGCGGGAACTGGAGGCAGAAGGTGTGAAGGGGGAGAGGAGCCTGGGGTAAATGTCCCTGTTTATTACCCACACAGTATGTTCCTTTAACAATTACAAAAATATTTAAGTGCAGCCTTCCACTTACAGTGTGAAAACTATTTTGTCACTGTTTGAATCATTTCTATTGTGTCTTGATTCCAGTGTTTATACTTGTTACCTCTGTCGTCTTGGGCAATTATTTCTTTGTCCTAAAATAAGTATCATACAAACACACTGGACTACAACCTACACTTTAAAAATTTTTTTTTTTTTTCATAAGCTTTCAATTCTTTGCCTCTGTTTCCTTCATGGAAAAGCCTTCACTGGATTTTTTTTTTTTCCTTCAGACTTGCACATTTCTGTTAAAGGTTTACTTTTCACACATGATGCTACTGTGTGGTTTTTCCCTCTAGTCTAACATCTGTGGCTTTGAATTCTTCTAGATAAGAAGTCAGCCATTTCCTTTACAGTGATTTAGAAGAGAGGAAAATAAATGTATATATATTACAAGTTTAAATAAATAGGCCCCTTAGTTAAAAACACACTGTTCCAGGCTGTGATGTAAAGTGCGTTAATATAGTTGAAGGGAAATGCACTGAATTAGAACAAAATGCAAGCTTTTCTTGATAACTGCTACCCCTGTTCTCTCAGTGTAGATTTGTTCAAAACTGAACAGAAAGACTCTTTTGAATGTGAGTGCATTCCTTATGATCACCAAGCAGATGACATTCATTCAGGAGTATCCCCAAAATACAAATGTGTGTCTTAGAGGTTTTCCCTAATCTTATTATTGCAAACCTGCCTTCTCTTAAAAACCCTTGCATTTTGGTATTGCAATAATTACTTTTCACATTCAGGGCTGACCTGCCCCAAGACCAAAATCCTGTTGTTAGAAATCTAAATTTTGCAGAGCTGAGGTTATAAAAGCTTCAGAAAGCAGAAGGATTGCTGAGTTTCATTTATCAGAAATCTGGCTACATTTCAAAAAGCTATTATTTAAAAAAAATAAAATTCAGAAAGGAAAAGCATTATGAATACCTCTGTCTGTTTGTTTGGAAAAGCTTACACTTGTTAAGCACAGAATTTCTGAGTGTTTTTTCAGTCCAGTTTGATAAGTTAAATGATAGAAGCTTGTCTATTAATAGGTGATTTGTCAGAGGTAGCCTTTTTGAATAGGTGAAGAGAAAGGAGAGGAAATATTGCGTAGTGGTGACCGCTATTTCAGGATTGTACGTCTAATTCTAGCACTGACTCACTATAGCCTCGGAAAGTTACAGTGCTTTTGTTCTAGAAAATACTAAGTAAAGAAGGGAGCCATTCTGTTCTAATAGCAAACATCCATTTTATTGTGACACTGCCTGGAGTTCATTTACAAGAAAAATCCATTGCCTTTGTTCTTTCTCTCTATGCAGCTAATAAGTTGCAACTAAGTATTTCCAGTTTCTAGTTCTTCATCTTCCAGTACTACTTCCCTTATTTGCAGTTTTCGAAATATTAAAGTTCTCCACATACCTAGAGTTACTCGTGCTGCTTTCTGAAAAGAGAGTACCTCAATTACATTTGCAGAATAAAGGGAATGTTTCTCAGATGGGGTAGGACAAAAAAAAAAAAAATAGGCAGCTGCCCTACATCTTTACTAGACTATTGGGTGATAGCAAAATAAATCAGCCTAACACAGAAATCTTCACAGTGTCTGAGAGAGCTAATATACTGATGATTGCTTTTACTAGAAACCCAAGCTGTCACTTTCATGGGTGTTATATGCTATACCTCTCTCCAGCTACAGCTGTTCCCATTCCCTCTACGGTTTTAAGTGGAGGATTGGTACTTCATACATAGAATTTGTATTAGTTTTGCCTGGAGATTTAATTCCTTAATTGCCATATTTTGGTTTCATGTCATTATCAGGAAGTTAAACTTTTTAACCAGAAGCTTTTAGATAGCACTTTTAGAATTAGCCAGCTGCATGGGTAAAGGTGCATGCCCATTTCTGCAAGTTTCACTTTTTATGTGTTATTCTGGTTAGTAGGCTGGATTCTTTAACAGTCAAATATCAGAGGCTTCTCTTTCGTAGCTACAAAATACTTGTTGATGATAAATTTATTTTTTTTGTTCAACTTCTACCCAGCCTATGCTTATTCCTCATGCTGTCAGGAATTTGTGCTTCAAGCCAAACCAGCTCACATTTCCAATACCGATGTTTCATTTCACAAGATGGTACATTGATGTGAGAAGCGTAACTCTACAGCAGTGGCCTGTCAGGAGATTTGGATGTAGAAGGCCATCTTATTGCCCTGAGTAATCCTTTGTTGTCCTGTGACAATTCTCTGCACATAAAAATATAATCACAAAAATGTGTGCTTTTTCAAAATTTAGCATATGACTATATCATCTGCTCTCTTCAGAGCGTTCCAGAGCATTGCTTAGAAGATGACCAACATTATTTTAAGTAAATAAAGATGACCAGTTATTAATTAGTGTTCAGTAGCCATAAGTCCCTTCAAAGTGCATGAAGCAGGTGGGATTACGATCTGTGACCTTCTACAGAAATACCAGAATATGAAATTAGAAGCTTTCTGGTAGGTATTTGAGTTTGAAAATATCAAGTGTGTCCCTGAAGAATGCCTAGTCTGGGAGGAGGCTCTAGGTGTGTCACATTAGCCCAAAGTGTTCAGATTTCTGGAAGCGCATCTAACAAAAAGGAGGAGCACCACAGTCCTTTAGGTTTTTTACAGGATGTTACAGTTTTTATCAACCTGTGTTTGTGTTGGAGTGTTCTCTGGCTTTACTCTGACATCTGGTGACCCAATTAAAATTGGCATAGCCATTGTTGTGAATTTCACTGGGGCTTGCCTTGATTTTTACCTGAACTTCTTCAGTCATGGTACTAAACAATGCAAACTGCGAGTTGTCTTCTGTCTACAGAATCTGACAGGGATTTGTAGACTGCCACTGATCAGTACTGTGGTTTGCTGCCATGTGTCCGTAAAATGTTAGATAAGGTGAAGCTGCATAGCTAAAGATTACTAAAACCAAAGCAGATAAATGGATTGAAAGGAAAAGGCTATGTATCTTGTGTGTATATGTGCACATATAAAATCTGGTTCAAAAGAGACTTGTTAGAACTGAACAAGTCTGAGCGAGAATTAATGGCCCACACCTGGGAATAAGAGGTGAATTCTCAAGTATCCAGGTTTAGTAACTGCCACACCTGTCCTATATTCCCAAAAGCATAAATGAGATCTGCAGGGATTTAGATAGCTTAGCTTCTGAATGCACAGTGCCATGGCTCTTTTCCAAGGCATCATCAGTCACCGCATGAAAATCCCCACCCATAATTACTAGGGCATTATTTGTCACGGGGTATACTCTGGTGAAGAACTGTAAGAACTGTACCTTATTCATATGATATCAAGAAGAGTAAATAGGTTTAGGGATGAATTTTATCCAGGCTTTAAAATGGTTCTTCAGAGCAGAAGCCTAAAGTAAATGCCCCCCAGAAAAGCAATTACATGGGAGAGGCATAGGTCTGTTTCTTCTTCAGTCTCATGGTGTTGGGAGAATGAGGACGCAAACTTCTTTCTTATCAATGGCTTTATTATTCCCTGCAACCTATATGGCCTCTGAAATACCATTAAAAGCTCAATGAACAGCCACTTGAAAAGAAAAAATAAACTGAGAGCTTGTCACCTGGCAGGGGACAGTCCACCTGACTGTTTACTCTGCCTGACTTCTGTTCGTAGAATTCAATAGAAAATGAGTTAATTTTGCCTTGATGATACAAAATATGTGGGACGACAATTTGAGAAAGTGTATTTGCAATTACAGCATGTCTGTCATTGACTTCCTGCTACTGACTTCCAGGAGAATTTTGTGTTAGATAATCAGTGACAGTGATACTTTCATCAAGCAAGTAGAGTCTATCTCTTGTTCCCAACAGAAAAGAAGAGAAGTACTTATCTCAACAATGCCATCCTCCTTCCAGAAAGTTGCTTCTCCACGTTTGGTGAGTTAACTGTTTTTTTTTCTTTTTCTGCCTCCTGAAATGGAAGCAAATTGCAAAGAAACACTGGGACACAGCTCTCTGCTCTTTGGCTCTGCAGACCTTCTGACATACTGTAGACCCCAGAAGATCAAAGCAGTTACACTTACACTTGCAGGCACCTGAACATCTCTGCCATAGTGAACTTACCAGATGCAAGCTAGTGTTAGGTTTCTATTGAATATAAAGACTGCAGCCAAATTTGTAGAAAACAGCCACTTCCATAGCATGTCCCAGGGACAACATTGTCACTGGAGAAGGGCTCATCTGATTTTCTCTCCTCTCAGCAGTAACTAGATCAGATTTCCCTCTGATAGTCAGGAGAAACTTTATGCTCGCTCCATTGCTAGCACATCCTTTGAGGTCTTGTTTCTGCACCACACTGGCCTTAAAAACCAACTCAGCAAATCTCTGTACAGAGGAAACTCTCCTTGTTCTGAGTTGTTTAGCCATCATGTGGGGTTTTCCTGCATCAGGTATGATTTATTTGGTCAGAAGTTCTTGCACAATTAAGACACTAACTGAAATTATCGGGAATTCTGCCCGAGGAAAGAATTCAGGATCAGCAATATTACAACAAAGTTGATGTCGGTGACTTAGAGGGAAACAGCCTGTCTGCAAATATGTGGGACAAAAAAAGAGTAATGTGCATAGAAAAGGTGATGGGAACACAGAACACTTCAAAACATACTGAACCTGCTCTCTTAGACTCCCAGTGCTGCGTGTGCACTGGCAACCAATATAATACCAGCCACTTGGTAGAAACTGAGACTTACTCTGTCTACTAAAGAGCAGCGGCTTCCCTGAAGATTGTTTCTCTGCATACTCAATATTTGCTAACCAAAATATGTAGACCCAAGGACTTAGAAGTATTTCAGTGCTGCAAGGGAGATCTGACTGAATAGCTCTGAGCCCATGGAAACAAATAGGCAGGGGGCAGTGGGGCAAAGTCTGGCTTCCTGGAGACCGAGTTTGCAGTGGATGTGTCAGATCTGAGCTCTACCTGCAGCATTTCCCACAGTTTGAACATTTAGTCTTTTCGCATAATAGGGACACAGATATTTAGGGTTTTATTGTTTTCCATAAAATGCAGACACCAATTTTTGCATATCCCATGGCATCAGCAGATGAGCTTGCACAGCTATGTACAAGGGGCAACTATAGAAAGAGAAGAAAATGGGAGCCTCAGACTTTTATCAATGACATGCTGGGCTGGGTAAATGATATTTATTTCAGTTTATTAATAAAGTAGAAAAGTAATTCCCATGTGGTCTGGACCCTACCATAGATTCAAACAATCTCTTGATGTCTTAACTTAAATGTAAGTGATTCATAAGCCCTGCACTTAGTTATATAAATACTTCCATCTACTAAGCCTGTCTAAAAGGCCCCAAAAGATACGTGCTGGTGTGGAATAGCCCCTTTTTTAATGAAAAATACTGACCCACTGTCAGCTGTACTGTCTTATCCAACCTAAACACCAGCTGTGTTGGCTGTAGTGAACTGTCGCCAGTTGTTTCTCTGACAGGGAGCAACAGGGTTCTGTGCAGAGTTACACTTTTCTGTCCTTCTCTTTTGGCAGCTGAGTGTCAGATTGCAGACAACAAGCATGGACCCTTTCCTACATGGTATTTAAAAGGATTCATCCTCCTCATACTATAGGTTCTGTGTCATACAAGTTTTTAAATAATCATCTTCCTTTTAAAATCATAGATTTTAGTAAATAAAATCCACTACTGTAGCACCCAACAACTAAAATTCATGTTGCATGAATTCCTTTAAGAACTGTGCAGCTCATGCAATTAAAAGTCTGGAATTTTTTCATGCTTTTAAAGGATATAGGAGTTATTTTGCTAAAACTAAATCTTACTTTGCCATGTTAAACTTCACTTCATGTTATATTTACCATGTTTATGTCATAAATCTGAGCAGTTTCTACTGCTCATATTCCCCGTTAATAGAATGTTGATGTTTGTTAAGGAATGTAGGATTTATGCTGATATTAATATATTATCTGTAATTTGCATAAAATTAGCATCTAGCTTAATTTTTTAGGCCTGAAAGAATTATTCAGAGTGAATAATTTAGACTCCAAAAACTTATTCCCATTTCCTATCTTTAATTACAGCAGTACAAGGAAAAAAATAGACATATTTATTTGAGTATGGGAACCCAATTCCGTAGCTAGTTCATTTTTCACATAGAAACACAAGTAGTTTCCGAAGACTTTTTGTTTGGAATTAGAAACCTCTCAGCCCTGGGCTCTCGCTGAATGATTAGCTTTGAATATACTTAGCTCCACTATTAACTACATGGCCATCTAAGTCACATGACATTGTTACTACCTCCTAGTTGAAGGGCAGCACCTTTTCAGCATTGCTTTTTGAGGATTTAGATACGAAAACATCTTGCAAACAGCCTAGCACTGTCACTAGCTTTTTACTTTCTGAAATATTATTGCAAACAAAATATCATTTTTATGCTTCCATAAAATGAATTTAAAAGATTATGGCTTCCATCAAAAGCAGTCTTCTGGTTTTATTCATATGAATTGTGATAATATTTATTTAAAGCACTCAGTAGCTCCACGATCAGCTGCCTTTAAAAACTAAGCAGAAGGAATAGTTTGTTCGAGGCATCATAATTTGAGGTAGCCAGTCCTGTTTCCTCTAATACTGAAATGTCTTTGTAACCTCCCAACTTCAGTTTCTAGATTTTTATGGGACTGTGATCCTTTCAGGAAAAACCTACTGATCATTAGACTCATTTGGTTTGTGATTAACTCTAATTGCACTTCAGATAAAGACTTGTTTTACCTAAAGGATAAGATTCCTGCTTGAACAGAAAAATGTAAATGCAAAGGTCTTGTGGAACTCATGCAGCAGTGAGTAATGTCTCCTTACTTTTGTGAACAGGACTGCCATGCTGAATGTTACTGTGTGCAACCTCTCTTTCTGTGAAGGTCTAGAAGGCAGAATAGGTGTTACCTCAGCAGATAGCAGTGCCAGTATATCCTTTCGCTGGACGTTTTTGAGCGACCTTTGGAATCCCTGCAGGGAATGAGGGGCCGTATCTCCCGTCACGTGCCAGTGGTTGCAGGAGAGCCGGTGCTGCCCTATCAACCTGCTGCATGGTCAGTCTTGAGGTGAAATCACTTAGTGGCAGGGTCAACGTACTGCAGATGGGAACTTCAGCACTGTATGCCAGGTCGTAAGTGTAAGCTGCCTCTTAAGTCTCATCTTTGCGCAGTGGTTATTCTTAGGAGAGTCAGGGAAGTTCTGATGCCAGAAGAATCGCTATTATTAGCTTGAAACTGATAACAAAACTGCCATCATTTTCAAGCTGCAATTGCCTCTGACTTGCTTGCTTCCTCTGTGCGTCTGTTGTTCCCTGGTGCTTGCCGTTGCTTTTATCACAGATTGGATTCTGTTTGGATTACTTATGCCAGTAATCCCTATGCTGGTGGTGGGATAATTAGAGAAAGCTGAATTTAGCTCAACAGGGAGGTCAAATTTTCAGATACAAGACAGTATCCACACTGAGCAGTAGAAGTGCTTTCTATTAGTATAGAGTCAATACTTCTAAAACCTGTCATTTTAAAATAGGAGTCAAGTGTGGCCCCAAACCTTTCTGCCACTGAAGTCAAACACTTTATGACATTAATAAAAGAGGGTTGCACCAAAGGTGCATTGTCTTTATATTTCCAGGTCATAGTCCTTAATTCCATAGGGACTGAGTGTCAAATATTTGCAGGCTGGGAATCAAAAAATATGAGCTATTGGATAGTAAGGCTATCCCATTGTCTGGCTTATGAATCACACAATAACTTCAATGTAAGAGAAGTGTAAAAAGCCCACCAGATCCTTGAGTTCTCTGAGAGGCCTTGTGCAGGTCTCATCCCACTGAAGTCTGCCATGGATTCAGCAATGTATTCACCTGTGGAATGACAGCATGAGGCTTTCATGTCTGTACTATAGTACAGAATGAAACTTTTAACGACATTTTTACTCTTTAGTTTAATTTCAGTCCTTGTAACAATCTCCCCTAAAGGGGAGTAAAGTTGATTTAGAGAGGATGAGAACATAGAACTTAGTCCACGTCAGGGACTACGTTTTGTGACAGGATGTGTCACGTGCTGAAATACATAATTAAGAAATCGCATGACTCTCTGTTTTTATAAGCTGGTCTTCCTCTTCCTTTCCAGTCCCATCACTCTCAGTTTTCATATGCTGTTCTTCTGATTATAAATTATTTGTGTAGCAAAGAGTTTCTTTCTATACTTCACTAGCTGTGAAACAGAGAGCAACAACACTGCTCCACCTCCCAGGGAGATGTAGACATGAATGAATGAAAGATCATGAACTACTTGTGATGAGAGAAACCACTGAAGTTTGTCAGGTAGACAGAAGATTGGAAAGTAAATTCAGGTGTGAGAGAAGGGAGGTTATTGTTTAGTCTGAGGTCAAAGACTAGAGAGAGAATGGATGATTTGTGGATAGGCCAAATGTTGAGCAAAGGGATAATTGATGCATACCAGTAGGAGAACTGTAAACATGATTCAGGGAAGTTTTGAGGCAAAGGTGGTGGCCTAATACTGCAGAAGAGAACAGCATGGTGAGAGGTGAGGAGCACACATCCTTTTTTGTGGTATTTCAACTGTACATTCTTTGGAACAGAACTTAATCCTGTATCTGAAAAGCACTTGGAATATTCTGGGCACCACAAATACAGTCAGTGAAATACGGTCCTAACTATAAAAGAGGAACTATGTATGTAATGGCTCATTAACCATGCAAAAATTGTGAACAGGTAAACCACTTACAACTTCACAGTAAATGATTACAGGAGACAAGCTGGAAATAGATTGAGTTATGAGCGCTATTTGAATGGAGGTGAGCAGTAATCAGGAAAATGGATGTGAAAAGATACTCCCAGTCTGCTAGCTTGGTAATTGCAAAGGACTGAGCTCTGAGGAGAGGAGCCAGAAGTCGGTAGAGCACAAGGACAGCAAGGGTTGGGGATATGGTCACAAAGACCGTGAAGAGAAGGGGAATTAAGCGAAAAGGGAAGAGGAAGATAGCATGGATTTGAGTTGGTTCACCTTGGAGCTGTAAACAGTATATCTCCAAAGGAGAAAAGCTGTAATGATAAGTAATGAGTCATCTGTCATTGGACCAAACTGCACATCAAAAATGGTAATCAGTCACCAGCTGCCTTTTCCATCGGAAGGGAAGGTCCTAGTTGACTTGTCACACCATGCTGCATACTGATCTATCAGCCTCCAAGGCTTTGGCACATAAAGCCTTTTCCTTTGAAAATTGTCACACATGGCAGCTTTTACGTGCAGCGTCATGTTTCCCCTCCCTGGGCAGAAAACACAGGCGAGGGGAGAAGTTTATGTTTCATTAAACCACAAGAAGTAAGATGGTAGGTTGCTGGCTCTTTATTCGCATAGGAAAATAGTGCTGCTCCATCCCTGCCTACTCCCCTGGTGCGCTCGGGGCACAGCACTATGGCCAGCTGAGGATAATGTCCCCTTGTCACTCCCAGGACAGCCATACGGTCTGGTCCGCTCCATAGTGCCCATCCCTGCCCTAGCCAAATCTGTCTCCTTTCCCCTCTGCTCCTTCCACAGGTGGGAGAGAGGAGAGGTTGGACCGTGCTGGCATTCACCCCAAGAAGTTCTGCGTGCAGATAGGATTTTCTGGAGCTTTGTCAGTATTACTAGAGTAATACTCTAGTTTAACAAGGCAGTAAAATAAATGTGCAATAGCGCTTTGAGTCTAACCGGGGCTGCCACATGCCATATTCTGTTCATGCTTCCGAACTGTTGGATCAGAAAGCAGAGCGCTGCACTGCCCACGCAGCCTATAAAGCCAGCCTGGATCCGGTAGCCAGGTGACCTGTTTTACAGCCCATGGGAGTCAAAGGCCCAAGAACAGCACAGGAGCCAGAGTTCAGGTGAAATGAAGAGACTTCAGTGTTCCGGTACAATTAAAAACTCTGAACAGTCACAAAATATGCTTACATAAAGCAGATATTTACATTGCTCCATGATTATGTTTTTCTTCTCAGTTTCCCTCCCTGCTAGCAGAAACCAGCACAGCTGACTTTGTACACATGAGTTTTGGTGCCGTTTGGCGTTGCTGAACACTTCTGCAGTCCTCCCCTAGCTTCTAGACAGCAAGATCTGCTTTGAGATGGAAGAATAGCACCCTCAAGAGTTGACAGCCACGCTGCTCCAGGATCCGTAGCATGCAACAGACATCCTTCCTCTTTTGGTGAAATTAACTTGCTGACACATGTCACTGAAGCAACGACAATGTAAGTTTTCTCTTGATACTAGATTTTAAATATTTGGTAGCAGTCACTGTTCATATAAAGGTGGAAATATACATTTGTGCTTGTCTGAGGAATGATCAGCTGCTAAACATCTCATTTGCCTTCAGAGAAGGAGGGACCATAAAAAGACAAAGAATTGTCTTATTTGTCTAAGCCTGGGAACCTCATTTTATATCATATTAAAATAATTTGACCAGGAATTTATGTTTTCATGTAAAAAGAGATTATTTTAAAGTTCTTAACTGAGATAAAAGGGGTCTAGGTAAAAAAAAAAAATACTGAGCAAACCAGTCCTTAAATTGTGGGGACTTGTTCCTTAATTACAGTAATTAGGAATGGAATCCGATCCTAAACTTTCTGATTTACTTTGAATTTCTTTTAATATGTGGTTAGGCCTTAATTTCAGAATGATTATAAAATGTGAGAGCATTTTAAGACTACAGAGGCGTAGGTATTGTTATTAAATGACAAACTTAGTTATACACTTCTGCTGTTTCGTGCAGCACTGACCTTTTATTTTAAATGTGTATGGCTTATTCCTGGTTTTGCCAGCTTCAGAGTAGGATAAGATCCTTCGAAAGCTCTGAGTATAACATGCTCACCAGCTGCTATTCCAGATGATATTTCTACCAGCAGGCAAAAAGTCCAGCTCTGGGTTTCTCTGTTTTCTGGAAACGAGTTCACTTGAGTAGAACAAGCAGGATTCGGACAGTCGGGTGCAGTCGGGGACATTTTACTCTCCACTCTGAAGCATCCAAAACTCGCATCTGTTGCAGACTTGAGGCTTTTCCTCTGCATCCTGACTTTGTTCAGAGGTCTTCTTACTAGCGTTTTTGTTGTTTAGACAGTGCTAGAGCTCCCTGAGGACCACGGAAGCACCCCTTCGAAGCACTGCTGCTGCGCTGAAGCCAAGACATGTAATTTTAGAAAACATTGTATCCAAAAAGAATTTAGGACTGATTTTTTTTTTTCTGTTGATATTGAAAATTCAAAAGTATATTCTGTAGTCTGTAAATTAATGTGTCTCCCTGCTGTAGTTACAGAATCCATTCTCCTGAGAGGATACTGAAGCGCAAAAGCCAGCTGACTGCTGGCCTTGCAGAAGTTCACATGTGCGTTGTGTGATACAGAAACATGGGGTCCTGGTACATTGTAATTTTGTTTCCTGTTTAAGAGTTTGTCAATTATTTTTAATTGCAAGGAATCTGTCAAACCCTTTCTGAGCAAGGAATTTACTGTCACAAGTTTCTAGTTTACTAGAACATCCAGGACTAAGAATTGCAGCTTTTTTTTTTTTTTTTCTCCAGCCATCGCTATGTTTGAATCGTTTTCTCTGCAAATCTTCCTGTAGCGATTTTAGGCCTCCACCTGCTCCACCGGCGCATCCTCACCCCTCCGAGCAGCAGCTGAAAGGGGGGCTCCCCGGAAGGCTGCGGCTTTGCCCAGGCGCCGCGGCGGGAACGCACCGCGGCGGGAACGCACCGCGCTGGGGACGCACCGCGCTGGCCGAGACGCGCAGCTCCTCTCTCCGGTTCCGCGGGGCGGGAACACCGATCGCCGGCGCCCGCAGAAGACGGAGGCTGGGCAGGCAAACGGCGCCCGGAGGGAGGCAGCTGCCGGAGGCCGGGCACAGGCCCGCGTTACCCGGCCACTGCCGCGCCGCGGGGAGCGGGGCCCGGGTTGATCTGGGGTAAACGCCGGGAGCCGGTCCGCGCCCCGCACAGGTCGAGATTGCTGCGTGTGCATTTGGGAAAATCCGTAATTAAATGTACCTGCTTGATTGGTGCGGAGGGTGACGGGGGAGACCCGCGCGTTTATCCCGCCCTTCTTGCGTGCGGCCAGGGCCGCGGGGCCGCCGTCCCGTCCCGGGAGGGCAGCTACTCCGGGCTTGGCGGAGCGGAGCCGGGCAGCTCCCGCTGCCCCCGAGGTCTCCGCCCCGGCCCGCCGGGCGCCATCCCCGCGCGGGTCCTAGCGCCGCTCGGGGCCGGGCGCCGCGGGTCCTGCTGGCAGCGGGCGAGCCCCGCGGGTCCCGCCGGTGAAGACCGGCTCAGAGCCCCGCCGGTCGAGCTGCGCCTCGGGTCCCGCAGGCAAACACCGGCGGGGCGAACGTTCCCCACCGGCCAAATATGTGCAGGTCCGCGCGCGTGACGGTGAACTTTGAGACTTTCTCCGTGGCGCGGCCGGGGAGCCGCTGGGTCGGAGCGCTCGGCGCAGGGGTGGGAGCGGGCGCTGGAAATGTACCGGCCGCCGCCGAGCGGCCCCGGGCAGGGAGGGAGCGAAGTCCCCGCGCCGTTTATCAGCGAGGAGCCTGCTCGGCGACGGGGACCGGGGCGTGCGGGCCGCTCGCTCCCGGGGGAGGGCGGGCGGCTCTGCCCCGCCGGGGCGCTAAGACCCGGCGGCGCGGCGGCCAAAGGTTGGACACTAGAGGGCGATCCCCGGGCCGGCTGCGGGGTGTATATAAGCGGCAGGCAGGACCCGGGCAACCCACTAGCAACAGGGCGGGCGGGCAGGCAGCGAGCGGGGCTCGGGCGGGCTGGGGCTGGGGCGGGGGACGGGCTCCGCGCCGTGCCGCGCAGCACCGTGCCGCGGTGCCGCTCGCCGCCCAGGGCCGGGGTGCCGCGGGCTTGGCAGAGCCGCCGCCCCGTCCGAAAGCTGGATTGCAGGAGCCCTTCACCATGCCCGGCAGACTGTAGGTGCTTCATGGAGCAAGCCAACTTCTACGAGGTCGACTCCCGGCCCCCGATGAGCAGCGGCCAGCACCACCAGCTCCAGACTCCCCTGCCCGGCAGCGCCTACAGCTACAGAGCGGCTCCCTCGGCGGCGGCACCTGCTGCGGGCGGCGCGGAGCTCGGCGACATCTGCGAGAACGAGAACTCCATCGACATCAGCGCCTACATCGACCCCGCCGCCTTCAACGACGAGTTCCTGGCTGACCTCTTCCAGCACAGCAAGCAGCAGGAGAAAGCCAAGGCCATCCTGGCCGGGGATTTCGACTTCCACAGCATGCATGGGGCCGGCGCCGCCGCCTCGGCGCCGGGGCACCAGCAGCAGCACCACCAGCAGCCGCTCTTCGGCTGCGTGGCCGGCTACATGGACGGCAAGCTCGACCCCCTCTACGAGCGCATCGCCGCGCCCGGCTTGCGGCCGCTGGTGATTAAGCAGGAGCCCCGCGAGGAGGAGGAGGTGAAGTCGGCGGCCCTGTCGGCCCTCTACCCCCACCACCCCCCGCAGCAGCACCCCTCCCACCTGCAGTACCAGATCGCCCACTGCGCCCAGACCACTATGCACCTCCAGCCCGGGCACCCCACGCCGCCCCCCACGCCCGTGCCCAGCCCGCACCACTCGCACCACCCGCACCCCCCCGGCGGCCTGCCCGCCGCCGGCCCCCTCAAGATGATGCCCGCCGACCACCGGAGCAAATCGAAAAAGACAGTGGACAAGAACAGCAACGAGTACCGGGTGCGCCGGGAGCGCAACAACATCGCGGTGCGCAAGAGCCGGGACAAGGCCAAGCAGCGCAACGTGGAGACGCAGCAGAAGGTGCTGGAGCTCACCACCGACAACGAGCGGCTGCGCAAGCGGGTGGAGCAGCTCACCCGGGAGCTGGAGACTCTGCGGGGCATCTTCCGGCAGCTGCCCGAGAGCTCGCTGGTGAAGGCCATGGGCAGCTGCGCCTAGGGCCGCCCCGGGACAAGGGGGCTGCCCTGGGACTCGGGGGGCTGCCTCGGGACAAGGGGGGCCGCCGCGCCTGCCGCCGGCCTGCCCTCGCTCCCCTACAGATGCTATACGTACCGGAGCGCAGCGATCTCAGATTGTTTGGGGGGGAGTGGGTGGCTGTTTTGTTTTGTTTGTATTTTTTTTTTTTGGTTTATTGGGTTTGTTGGTTTTTTGTTTTGTTTTGTTTTGGTTTTTTTTTAACAGTTAACGACCAATACAAGAAGCCAGGCAGCTGTAGTATTAAAAGGTTTGTGCCTTAGGGATGACATACGAATAAGCTGAAAACATGGTGGGTTTTATGAGGAGAAGGGTGAGGGGAAGGAAGAAATTCAAAAGCCCACGTGTCTACACAGGGTAAATAACAATAATAATAATAATAGTAATGAAGCACATATAGCAATCCAGATGTGCCTTAAAAGCTGGCTGCAGGAGCTCTGGGGCTTTCTGTGCCCCCCAGCCTGGCAGGGCATGAGGAAAAAGGGTGATGGACATGCAGGCCTGAGGGACAGGACCAGGCCCACCCCAAGCTAGCCTGTGGTGTAGCAGGCAGGGGCAGCTGCGGAGTGCCTGGCGAGGAGAGGACTGAGGCTGGGACACACAGTGCCAGACGCCTCTTTGGAGCACTGAGGTGTGGGGCGGCTGCCGGACTGCTGCCAGGACTGTCCCAGCCTGGCTGGGCTGCCTCTGCTGAGCCCTGTCCCCTGCCGTGGTTGGGAGCAGGGCAGGGGCTGTCGCTGCTGCGGGACTGATGGACAGCCTGGGACTGATGGAGCAGCAGCTTGCGAGGGAGTGTGGTGAGCTCCCTCCATCAAATGGAAGAGCAGCAGTCTCTTGTACTGTATGTCACGACGTGGCGAAGCACAAATGAATAAATACCTATCAATGCGGGTATTTACTATGAACTTTCAGTGTATTTTGCTTTATTCCAGGACATTTAGCTCCTCTCCAAGTCTCTGTCTGCCCAAGCTGTGCCTCATGTAATGTGAAAGCCTTTCCGTGTATACTAGCTACACTTTATTTTTATTGCATTACCTAGATCTTTGCCATCACACGACTTTCTTATCTGGTGACAGAGACTATGCCCTTGTGCTGCAAAGTTATTTTATTATTTGTGTGTGTGG
>JAAGAY010137406.1:0-14962 GCA_011801015.1 Ardeotis arabs
CCTCTGCGCTGCCCCGCGGAGCGGGTGCTGGGGTCGCCTGGGGTGGCCTGGCCCGGCAGAGGCCGGCGGGAGCCACCCGCGGAGCCGCGGAACGCCCGTCCGCACCTTTGCGCGGGTTCGGCGAGCCGGAGGGAGGACAACCGGCTGCCACAACCGCTTCCCGCAGCGACTGCGGGCTGCGGAGCGGGGCTGGGCGGCCGGGGCAGGGGAGCTGGGGGTGCCGGCCGCGGAGGTGCGGGTGGTTTTTTTGGGGGGACAGAGGGGACCCGGCAGGCAGGCGGCGGCCGGGAGCGCGCCTCAGGGGCGGACGCGCCTGGAGTGCCGCGTCCAGGCTGGGTGCACAGGAGGGGTTTTGGTTTTATTTTGATGGAAAAACCAAGAGGGACTTTTTTACATTTGGAAATACGGGAATGTTAACTCTTCTTGGCTTTGCTGGGAGAAATTTTTGGGGCTTTCCAGACACGATTTAAATGTTTTTGGGAGTTTACTGAAAGGATAGGGTATTACCAGCAATATGCGCTCCTTTTCTTTTGAAATGCTGGTCATATGAAGCTCTATCGATTCCGCTTCTTTTGAAAAGAAGAGTCCTTTCATTCTCAGTCCAAAGCTCCTGGAAGTTTTTGTGGCATCGGTCTAACGCGGTCTAGGGAACTCATTTAGGAACCGCTGAGCAGGTTTCATCGCGATGGGTCTAGGGACTCCATGAGTGCACAACATCTTTTCAGAATTATCTGCTTTGATTCTGTAATTACCTCATTTTAAAAAGATTCACAATATGGACAACACAGAAAAAAAAGAAACAGAAGTGGCTTTGCAGTTTTCATCTATTATCTCCACTTGTTGCTGGACAAACCAACTGTTAAGTGATGGAATTCGTTAGATTTAGTTTAATTTAGAAGATTGTTGTTTGTATCTTTTGAAGGATATTTTTGACGTAGCATATCCAAGTAGCTTGTATCACTGTTATTTGGAAACAAGCATTGCAGTTTTTTTCTGCACTGGAATCAAGAGGTGAAATGGTATATTGGAAAAATGTTGTCCTGTAATGGAGTTCTCACATTTTTTTGTAAACTTCATTTAAAATATTAAACCCCAGTCCTACAAATTGATAATTCACTTGCCATAGATATAGTTAGCATAGAGATTTACAAAGGTAAAGCTCTGTGGAGTTCAGGTCCACTTGCAGCTTGAAGATCATAATAGATTTGCCTTACCTGATTTTTATATTTGCTACATGTAGGATCCATTTGGAATCCATTTAGTTCTTCAGGCTACATTTTTAAAGATATTAATAGACCTCTGTTGATCAGGATATGAAAAGGTTAGAAAATCCGGTTCTCAGGCCATCCAATTTCCCATTAAAATCTGGCAGGCAGCAGGCCACATGAAGAATTTTGAAATTCAGCTTGTACAGGTAAAAATTTTCCAGTCCTTTTTCTAGGACAGAGGCATGCATTACAAGTTCACAAGTAATCTATCAGCAAAAAAAGGCTTTGGCAGTCAGGAAAAGTGGTACGTGTTCTGCTTTGAAGCAGCAGTGTATGGTGGGCGTCAGCTGGGAGGGGCTGGGAGGGACTGTGTTTCTCTGAATGGCAGGCGAGCATGTTGTGTGACTGTGGCTCTTGTGTCGCAGAGGTTAGGTGGCTCAGTAAAGATTATGGTCACGGTTTTTTGCTTTCTTCTTAGTTATCCAAGATTTCTGTCTGAGGCTGGGATTTACTAGTGAAGACTAAGTTTAGAGACATCCCAGTGCTTTCATCCTGCCGGAGAGAGGGGAAAATAGCCGTTAGGGTCAGGGCATCCCTTCTGCCTTTCCTACTGCAATCCCCCAGTAGCTCTGTGTGGGATTGTTGTTCACACTGAGTAGCAGAGATGGGCAGAAACAGCTCATATTAGTCCAGGAACCTGCTGTGATCTTTGCTAATCCTCCATGCTAAGTTTCTAGCTCTGTTTTTTTTTTTCCAAAACCTTTCACTTAAGCATCATCTTAGCCACTCCAGCTGTAGACCAGAGTCCAATTATTAGTTTCGTAATCACAATCTAATCCTGTACCTAGTTTTCCTCCTTCTCAGCATCAGGACAGTCACTTGCAGCCTCCAGCTACCCTGTCAGTCCCTTCAGGCTCTTTAGATATTTTTGTCTTTTCTTTCTGCCCATCCTCACAGAACTCATATTTTTCCTGGGTGTCATGCAAGGACTGAAGACCAGGATGGTCCATGGAAGAGAGAAACAGTGAGGGGCAGTGATATTTGCTTCATAAGATTGCAAAAAGCTTGCAGGGAAGGGTGTATTGCTGTCTTATCTCATGTTATGGCCACTAGTATGGATTTGTATATTTGGTCAGCCCAAAAATGTGTTTAAACACACTTTTGTTGTAAAGACATGTTTATGGGTGTTTGTAGAATTTATCATATGGAAAATTGATAATTAGGATGGGATTCACCTGCAGATTAAGACACTTACATTTCTACACTCATCTAAGACACTTGTCTACATATGTACTAGGTGGTTATGGTCTGGTTATGGTCAATGGAGAGACCTTGTCAACGCTCGCAGTGAAGCCTGGAGGTGAATTCAGCCCTAGTAGACACCAAGTGGCGGCTCAGCTCAATAGCTGTAGGCTCTTAACCGCATTGGCTGGATCATCCTTGAGCATGAGGGAGTTTAGACACCCAAATAGTGTCTTAATCTGGAGCTGAATCCTTCCCTCAAGGTACAAGTCATTTGGTTGTACAAAGATTTTAACAGATTACAGGATGAACTTGTTAATAGGACAAACGCCCTGTGGCATTTAATATGTACCTAACTGCTCTTGTTGTAATTCAGCCTTTTTTAGATCTATCTTTCGGGTTCTGCTGCTGCTCCTTGTTCTGTCTCCAGTGAATTCATCCAGTTGTGCAATGGGAAATAAAACAACTGAAATCCGTGTGAAGTATGAGAATATACTAAGCCACGACATTGATGAGCTGGTAGGTAATAGCTCTTGGACTTTCAGAAAATGTTGATATTTTTAGATGACAGAAAATAATAATAATTAAAAAAACCTCTAATGTTAAAATACAATAAAAGACCAATTTAAAACCACACATTATCCTGGAATGGTGGCTTTATTTGAGGGCGTGCGACAATTCAGTTTCTTTAAAATCTCTGAAATCTGTGGATGCTGCCTATTTGCACATACAAATACTGTGATACAGGTATTTGTGCCTGTGCACCGTGTAGTTAGGCACATGTCCCATTTGACCCTAAGTAGTATAATATATTATACTAAGAAGTACTCTTTTCTGAAGAAGTTTCATAACTAGTTCTGTTTGTATCTTCTTATCAGGAGAAAAAAGCATTACACAACCTGTCATTTGTTCTACTGATTGTAGACTTTGTG
Source organism: Ardeotis arabs (assembly GCA_011801015.1). Classification (NCBI taxonomy): domain Eukaryota; kingdom Metazoa; phylum Chordata; class Aves; order Otidiformes; family Otididae; genus Ardeotis; species Ardeotis arabs. The sequence goes on from JAAGAY010137406.1 coordinate 3,383, forward strand.
GCTGAAGTTTTATGTTGTCCATTGAATACAAATGCACAGAGGCACAAAATGCATCCAACAGTGAAAGTTTCTTTGTATTTTACCTATTAATGTATCTTGCTTAGCCAAAAAAAGAATCCACTTTTCTGGATGGTAACAGAGAAAAACTTAACTTTCTCAGTTCTAAATCTCTTCCATTATGGCTTTATCAGACAGATTTATTACAGCTTTGCAAAAAGAGTATCATAACAGTTTACCAATACATGCTCAAAACCTACCTTCCAACTCTTCATAATGAATTATTAATAATTAAATTCATCATCAAGAACACTTTGATGGACGAAAGCATTTTCCACAGTTGGATTAGTAGAGGCGTTTCTATAAAATGGGATTTTCTAACAGTTCATCACTTAACGAGAACTTTCCATTCTGTTGCAGTCTTAAGTCAAAATCTATTTGCATGAAAGACACGTGATATACAGTGCTTTTCCAAAGGTGAAATCAGGAGCCATTGTATTTCTTCACACTTACTCTTTACTCTTACACCTCCGTCCTTCAGAGCATTATGCCAGTGTTTTCCAACCTTTCTCGGCCAAGACACATCCTCCCCCAGCTGGAAACAAAATGCCTTTAGGGTCAAGGAACGATCATTTAATTATCAGCAACGTTCCGATCATGTTGTCTTTTTGAGATTATGAAGAGAGAAAGATACTTCTCCATAGATAAATTACCTTGTCTAGAACAAGGCACCAAAGTTCAGGAAAATATTCATGGCCATATTAGAAGAGATAAGTAGCCCCTTTAGTTTGTCATCTTATTTCTGACAAAGGCAAGTGCTTCCTAGCAAATGAAAATAAACCTCTTGGTGAGCAGTTGTAAGATAGCTGACCTATAAGAGAAAACAATACGACAGGAATAACAGCCTCTGGGACGCAAATCCTGCTGTATTCCTGTGGTGGAGAGCCATGAGGTGCATCCCAGCTCTGCTGGAGCTCCAAGGTCAGGGAAGTGAGGGAAGTGTCCCGGATGGAAGTGGCAATGCCTCGCCACTGCCCAGTTGCAGGATGAAGCTTGATGCACTCGGTGTCCGAGGGTGCCATCAAGGATTTCAGTGGAGCAATGCCATTCTTCCAGATACACTTTGAAAGTCTTTATCTTTTTTTTTATTATTATTGTAATAAATATTGTAGAGCTTTTTAGGAGATAGAGTTTTTTAGGAGACTATATCAGAACTAAAACTGTTATCCAAATAAACAAACAAATAAATCAATCAATCCTTAGTGAATTAATGTTTGTGAAAGGTAATGGGAGTGTACTGAACTCTGAAGCTTTTGCTTCCTAGAATAGGCATGCACAAACAACTACTGTGCACATTTCTTCATTTTCCTGTCTTTATTTTTCCCAGTTTAGGAGAGATTCAGTTGTCTTCTATGTAAAATCAGTGTATAGTCTTGTCACTGTAACTTAACAGCAAATGTTACAGACAGTGCTGTTTGGGTGATAGCAACGGCCCACTAGGCACTTTCCTGCAATCGCAGAGCCAAAGTCCATAACAACCTGATGTTTGGAGGCAGTTGTGGAGATGATTAGTGGGTTATATACTAGACCTCCATAAGTTAATCTGGTTTTTATTAATGCTTTTTCTGAGGCCAAGATTTCCCTTAGGTTGCTTTAGCCACAGCCAATAAACTGCCTTCAGAAATGGTTACTGCATGTTATACTAAAGATTATCTGAGGAAGTCAGTGAGAATGGGTAAATCCTTTGGCAGTTAGCAACTCAAGCCACAGATATATAGCTTTTAGGGTGATCATTTATTTATTTATTTATTTATTTATAAAGCTTTGTGCTGTGTGACTGCAGCAAAACTTTGTTCTGTTGTGGTACAATCAGAGTAGTGTATTATCTTTCAAAGGGTTGTTTTTTGGGTTTTTTTTTTTTTTTTTTTGTCAATGAATATCTGACTCCCTAAACTCTTGGTTTTGAAAACACTTCCTGGATGAAGTTCTGTTCATCTTGAGTGAAGTTCTGAAATACAGGCAACATTACACAAAAAATCTGCAGAAAAACTTTAAGTTGTCTAATGTGTTCATATACATGCCTAAGTGGGGAGATATAACACAATACTGCCATCACCTGCCTTTTTTAAAGCCCTTCTGGTTGTATTAGGTTACCTGGACACAGGCTGAAGAAGAAAGAGAAGGAATTTTGTTGAGTTGGGTTCAGTTGCCATCTTGATGACACAAATGAAGACAGAAGAAAAAAAACCGGGATAAATAATTGATAAAAGATTACAGTCACACAAAGGGGGCAAGTGATACTGTTCAGGACATCTTCTGTTAGTGCATATGCAAAGTGAGTGCTACAATCCATTTAGATGCCTGGGGCATGTATTTGTGGAGACAAACATTGACAAGTATTTTATTTTATGTCTGTATAAGATTTAAATATTCGTATATGCTTTAAAATGCCAAAGAACCAAGTAATTCGGTAGAATACAAAGGTTTATAATAACTAGATTTGTGTCCAGTTCTGAGCTCATCAGTACGAGAGATATGGAGCTACTTGAGGGAGTCCAGCAAAGGGCCACAAAGATGATGAAAGGACTGGAGCATCCCTCCTTTGAGGAAAGGCTAAGAGAGCTAGAAATGTTCAGCCTGGAGAAAAGAACACTTGGAGGGATCTTATTAATATCTATAAATACCTGAAGGGAGGATGCAAAGAAGACAGAGCCAGGTTCTTCTCAGTGGTGCCCAGTGACAGGACCAGAGGCAATGGGCACACACTGAAACACAGGAGGTTCCCTCTGAACATCAGGAAACACTTTTTTTACTGTGAGGGTGACCGAGAACTGGCACAGGTTGCCCAGAGAGGTTGTGGAGTCTCCACCCTTGGAGATACTGAAAAGCCATCTGGACACTGTCTTGGGCAGCCAGCTCTAGGTGGCCCTGCTTGAGCAAGGCAGAACGACCTCCAGAAGTCCCTTCCAACCTCAACCCTTCTGTGATTCTGTGTGATTCTGCGAATACCTTTAGAAATTGTAGCTGGATTGAGGTTTTCTTTGCCTGCTAGCCAAGCAAAAGCTCCAAATTGTACACCGCCCATGCTACACTCGAGGAGATCCTACAGAACAGTTTAGTGTTGATGTTGCCAGCTGTTAGTGACAAACTTGGCTCACTTGATTAAAAGTACTTCCATGATTAAATACATATTATATTTTACAGGTAAATATGTCTACGGAGTATCGTGACCGGTGCTGCAGGAGTAAAAACCATGAAAATAGCAAAGTGATTTTCTGCAACGATACTCAGGTAAAATCTAACTTCTCAGAATTTACTTTAGAGAAAATGAACCCAAATGGGTTCTTTGTACAGTCCAGTCCCTGAATAACATATTGTGATAGAGACTAATATTACCTTTTAATAGGAGGATTGTTCCTTTTTTGAATTTGGAATCACACAATTTGTCAAGTAAATTGATATTTTAAAAATTAAAATATTAAGCAATTCCATATTCAAGAAATCGGGGTTTTTTCCTACTGTAAAGATTCTCTTATATTTTAAATCCAAATAGTACAGAAAACTTTTTTTTTTTTGCCAGTGGAAGTAAACATAAAAATTTCCACACATCTGTTTTCATTTTTATACTGAAAATTGTATTAGCTAAGCTTTTCACTTCAGATCTGAAAAGCTTTAACAGTAATAGTTTGGGCAGATCTCAAATGATGGAAAGCACGATTATCAGCTGTTGCTGCAAATTTTATCATAAGTTGATAAAAGGACTGACTCCAAAAATCATTTATTGTTTTCCTGACTGATTTGGCTGATTTCATTACAGCTGTGATTTCTCCCTAACCTCCTTACACTATTATTATTACTAGTACAAATTGTTACTTTAAATATTTTGAAGAGATGGCAAGTAGGTCAGATTAGTCATGTGGTTTATTGGAAAAGATTGACACCATGAAAGCAAAAGAAACTAACGGTAACTGATGGAGCTTTTGTTTTAAGACAAACCAACGTTATAAAGAATTAATGGTGCACAGACTTTTCAGGACATATTTTTCTTTTTCTCTTTACAGGAAATAGAATCACTACAGAGTATGGCATGCAACATGCTCAGATTCTTTCAAAAGCAAAAAATCAGCAAAGACTTTAGATGGAAAGCAGCATTAGTCTCATGTCGGACATTACAGATTCTACAGTGCAAATGTGAAAAGCCTAGAAAAGAAAAGGTGAGTGGTAGTGATGGTCTGCAGTTTATTGCAAGTATGTGACTTATTCCTTAGAGCTCTTCAACACAGACAACATCATATCTACCTCTCAAAGGTACAACCGTCATGCACATTATATGCATGACCAGTTTTGCTCTGTATAGCATATGTCTTGTAATAGACATTAAGCCCAGTGCAAAGACTAAGACAACGATCTGGAAGTCTACAGTGAAGATACATACTCTGGTTCAGTACTGCAATACCCAAGCTAGTTCTCCAGTAAAAGACAAAGACCACACTTGGGTGAAGAAGGCCTTTAATTTCTCTAGTGTATAAAATCATAGCGGTTACTTCTCATTGGAGTTCTACTCTAAGATAAATGTTTAATTTGGTTTGTTTCAATGAACAATTAGTGGGAGTTTCTCTCCTTTCCGTAATCACTTTGATCTTTATTTTAACCACAATATCTCACACTCAACAGGAACAGTTAGATAGGAAAATATTAGGATTTTTAGTCATTGACAGAATCTGCTTTTTGATGTGTCACTCAAATCTAGCACAATGATCTACAGACTACCATAGCAAAGGAAGAGCGTTCTTTTAAGTGTGGCTCCCACTTACCTATTGAACACAAAAATACTGACCAACATCAAAAAGCCTCCCCATAGGCACCAAAGGATATCATTCTTTATGACTGGCTTAAATAGTTGGATTGAAGGCTGCATGAACTCATGCTTTTTCTCCTTGAAATGCAGAAACTCTTATAATCTAGGACCACATCTTCAAAGTAATGTGTCTATATTTTGCTTAGCTACCTGTGGTGAATCCCAATGTTTGCCTTACCATAAAACATACCCCAGTTAAGTCATAGAAGTCAGAGTGTCACCCTTGAAACTGCTGCCTAACATTGTGAATGCTTGGTTTTAGTTAAAGACCAATTAAAGTCATTTGGTAAAAATCATGAACAGTCATTGAATATGGACAAGAACTACGGTCTTGTTGTCTCTGGGTGAGAGCGTGAACACTAGGCCACACCACCAACCCCTGGGAATAGGTTTGTGTGTTCCACCAGTCTCAAGGTACCACACATGTATTCATACCTTTTGAAGTTTGGCTCCCAATTGAATTTGCATTATTTTTCCAGCCCTTCAGCTAACGGAGGATAAATGTTAAGCCACTGGCAGAGGATGTACACATTCTCAGTTGCACACACTGGCTTCAGATGGCCGTATTTGCTGGGTGCTAAAGCTGTATTCTCCCAGTCTGGTGGGCAGGGACGGCAGCAGGGATGTGCTCAGAGCAAGAACTGATGCAGGTTGTGTTTCACCACAGCATGCTTTGTGAGTAGCCCAGCTTTCTGGCTTAATTACCATTATTTATTGAGATGTAATGGAATTAGTTTGTTCTTAAAATATGTCTGTATTAAAAGAATAAGCACTTCCCAATTAACAATAAACTGTTATTTTTCAGGTTTGCATGCAGGTAAATATGCCTGTTAAAGAAGATACAGAAACAGGTGAACAGTCCAAAAAGAAATGTAACCAAGAACTTTGTGAACTGAAAGGAAATATATCTAGCCTTCGATCCTGCTGGAATAAATTTGAAAAAGTAATTTCCAGGTGATTCCAGGTGAATCCTGCTCTTTTCTTTCAAAGTGGCATTACTTGGTGTCTTTGCATTTTATATGCATTCATTGAGTAACTCTGCTCGCTTATACAAACACTTTATGCCAGAATTCTGATGGAAAGCTACTGTACCTTGTTTCTGGAGACGGAATAAACAGAAATGGCTAAACCAAGCTGCTGAATTCCAAGAAGTGGAAATAAAAGACCAGCATTTGAAACAAAGGAAGAACTCTGCAGAGGGCTGTCCCACCTTTGTGCTCTGGAAATGACTGAATTTTCTGATCTTTTGAGTGACTTTGTAATACTGTCATATGAAAGCCATCTACTTACATGTCTGCTGCAACTTATAAAAACGTCTTACAAGCTCCAGGTGAAGAAAACAGTATGGAAAAGTAGCTGGTTTCTTTATAGCTGTATAAAACGCATCAAGGACTGAAAGGAACAACTTACCAAATTGCAGCTGATCTTGGGTCGGTTCTGCTGATGCAATAGTGTTTTCAGCATGGTCATCTAACAGGTCGGCAAACTAATTTAGGTTTGGAAAAATAGGGAATAGGTTCACTTTTTGAAAAAGCTAGGGAGGGTACTGATTTTTGAGCAATGTAGCACACACCTATTGGCCAAAGTAGAGGCAAGACAGTGAGACCTATGGAAGGCGAAAGAGGAGATGCCTGAATGTGAGCTTGTTCAGCTGACTGGAAAGCGCACTAGCCTTACGTATTTGGTTATCTTAGACTTAGCTGCAGGAGGAGCTAGAATTTCTTACCTTCAGATTGTGATTTCTCATATGCAATTATTTTATATAACGTGTTCAACAAGTTAGACAAACGTGACTTAGAATGTGTGAATATTTTCAGAGAATAATATATTGGCATTTAACTAATAAAGTGTTCATATTTAATTTTGGATAAATAGAAGTATTTTTGTAGTTGTTTATAACTCTTTTGCAGTTTCTTACTTTGATATTATAACTCCTTTGGTAATAAAATATTTACCTTCTATGGAATTAGACTGTTGACTTTTTGAGTGTCATTTCTCCTTTTTCAGCTTTTTTTTCACAGCTAGTCATTAAAAGCATAGCTGAGAGGGTAACCTCCAGCCACTTGGGACTTCCCATTATAAAATACTTATTCCTTAATTGCTTATAACCTGGCCAGTTTAGGTAGATATTTCCATACCAGGTATCTGCCTTGGACTAAACATTTTGGGAAATCTTTAGTGAAGTCAGCCTGTTGTTTCCTGGTTCAGCGTAAGGTAACATATATTGTTTTATCTGTGCTAAAAGAATTTTTCTGTGGAACTACTCTGAAAATCTTTTAGTATTCAGAACAAAGACCTGAAAAAATGGTGGGATGTGCTTCAAAGAACTGTACAGATCTCCTTTGACTGGAGTAAGATCTGCTGTACTGAATCCATGAAACCCAGTGTGCCCTACTGCTAATGGTGAGGGAGCAGGTTAAGAGCAAAGCAAAAATACTGTTATGCTTTCCTGGCATACACACCCTCCAACCTCCCATCTATTTATGGTGAGGAGACTTCTTGAGGTAAGAACTTTGTAGAACTGTGATTGAGACCTTCATATATTCTCTTTAGCTCTTGATGCAACAGATTGTAACTTGAACTCCAAACACTGAAAAAAACCCAAACCCAACCCATAACACTTCTGTGTAATAGGAAAGGGAAACTGATTTCCCAATATTACACTCGAGATAAGAGACCACTATTGTAAGGACTTCTCTGGAAATTGCTTCTACTGAAGGAAGTTCCAGGAGACTGAGGATTAAATCTGTTTCTGCAACTGAAAACCAGCTGCTTTTATTTGGAATGCACAAATGGTTGAAAGCCAGGATTTATTTCCTAATAATCACTTGACAAGGAAAGGTCAGTGGGAATTAAAAGAAACACACAGATACAATGTTAGCTACTACAAAACTGAAAGTTCAGTCAGCTTAAATGACTTTAGCAGCTGCCCACAACTTAAATCTTGAGGCAAATCAAGCAGTTTCAGGCCTATCCTGGGGAAAGACCAAGGTTAGATCCAGAGCAGAAATTTAAATTGAGTGATTATGAGACTGTGGGGTTTTTTTGATTGCTTCTCTTAATAAATATCCTGTCTGCCTCATTCTTCTTGCCAAATTTCCTGAGTTAGTCTTTGTATGTAAGTGGTAACTGCTAAACACAGTGACTTGTGCTCTTTGATATGTTCCTTCCATTTGAGAACCTTCTTCAAGTCTCTCCTGAAATTACAAATGTGACAACAACAAACTGTTCTGCAGGAACTGGTGAAGGGATGAAAACCTTGCAGGGTATCACCACTATGCCTACACCTCCCTGCCACTTTCATCCATTTATTTATTTGGCCACTGCAAAGGAACACGAATAGGTCAAAACCATGATCTAGAAATACATGGAATTTATGGGAAGGTGGCAAAGGAAGACAATTTAGGTATTTAAATTAGCAAAAAGAATTTTAGCACTATTGTTGCAAGGCATTATGAGAAAGTAGAAAGAGGTGACTAACCCCTGTGAGCAAGATAATGATGTTGCACATTTCTAACAGGAAGAGTTAGGTGCTCTGTGGTTTAGAACGAGAAGAATTTCTAGTGTTTAGGAAGCCAGGTCAAGAAAGGTCAGTGGAAGAGAATGTTCAAATCTCAATTTACACCATCAAACAGGTCTTTACAGCTGAAGTTCTTTAGCTAAAGATGCAGGAGTAAACTTTTCCAGGTTGGGTATATGTTTCTTTCCAGTTCCATTTCTTCAGCTGTGTGCTGAGCAAAAGAGATGTTGGTTTTATGACAGGTTTCATTCAGCAGCTACTTAGGTTTTTGTTAAGTTTTTTTTTGTTTGTTTTCTCCTGCTATCTGTTTTGAATTGTTCATGGTGAACTAGAATAAAGAGGAAGCCAGCATGAGGGCTGTCATGAAATCTCAGCGATGACATGATTTCGCAGACTCTTGGCACATAAATGAAGTTCATCTAGAATTAAGGGAAAAACATATCTGCCTTCCTCCGAAGAGGGTGTGGTGAAGTAAACAAAAGAGCCCAGAAGCAATAACTTTCCCCTAAAAAGAGGAAAGGAAAGAGGAATTGGTCTCTACTCATCTGTATTTAGCCAAAAAAATCAGGAACCTAAACCCTTATTGCAAGTTGTACTCACATAAGTGAGCTTCACAGGAGGAAGAAAAAAAAAGTCCGCTTTTTTCCTGCTTAAAATGATAGGTTCCATATAAACTAAAGTCTCCATATAGTTGGGAAAAAATAAGAGATACAGAGTTAACTTTATATATAACTGACTTAAATATCTGGTCTAGAGTATTTTTCAAGGTGACTGAGGAATCCAAATCTCATCTCGGAAGTCAGCTAAACCTATCCTTTGGAAAGAATAACTAAGAGGTTCTCTCCCTTCAACTAGGAGAAGAGAGTGGATGGTCCTCACAACACATCTGGTGTACTTGAGACCAAAGACATCACAGGATTCATAAGGTTGAAATGATGTTACCTATCCCTATGTTATTTTATTTAAGACAATTTCACAATTGGCTACAAAAATGTGTGCATCACAAGAAGTTTTATTGGCATATTTGCTTTATTGTTAACAAGTGGCAAATTAGCATTAGGTGACGATTTACATTTATTAATTAAAACAACTGACACTTTAAAATAATATACCAAATAAGATGCAAACAAACCCAGGAATTCTGGGAAAAAAAAAAACAAACAACCAAAAAACAAACCAAAAACCCCCCAAAAACCACTAGATGGTCACAAACACAAATATTCCACGTACTGAGGGGTAAGGCAAACATAATAAATGAAATGCTGACTAAATTGATCATCTCAAAGGCATGAATGAACACTTCACTTAAAAACATGGAACATTAATAAATAAACTTATGAAGATACATACTAAGTATCATATGAAGGATGAACACCAAGAGTTAAAGTAATCATATAAAGTAGGTATTGTAACAGTCATAGAATACTCAGCACTTTACAGATCAGACCCAAATCCATTCATGCTTCTGCCAGAAACCCAAATACAAATATAGAACTATGGTAAACCATGCGCTATAATTTAGAACTTAAGTTCAATATTCAGCTATATTAAACTAAATATTTGATTTGCTGATTCAGAAGCTAATGTTCACATTGGAGAAATATTATTTCCCTATTGATTATTTTTGTAAAGAAGAGACACTAATTATTTAAAAGAAAATCTGAATAGGCTGTTTTCTGGCAAGGCGAAATGGAACAAGGCTAAGTAGGATCCTCCAAAAATATGTATTCTGGAATGACACAACCAAAACTACCTCCACCAAACAAAGTAGTATGCAAGAGTAATCTCTTATGTTGTGAACATTGGAAAGAAAACATCAATCAAGTAACTGCTGAATACAGCTAGAGAACCTTTTACCTAACATTTCTTCCAACACCACAATTAGGTAAATCAAATGTTACTCAGCAAGTTGGAATACAAAACAAAACAAAAACAAAAAAAAACAAAAACAACCAGCAACAAAACCATCACAAGTCGGAACGAGCTGTACTTGAATGGCAATAAAACTATTTCCACCAGAGTCACCAAAACCAACTTCACCAAAGATGAAAATTCTACCTTGTCATTTAATCCATATAGTTATTCATAGTTTAGTCAAACTGAAAAGAATTAAGGTTGCAAAAAGTGCTCTTACAAAACAAATTTGTCAGCCAAGTTTAAAAATAAACTTGTAACGAATTTGTTCTTCGCACATACACAAAGTCTATGTGATGGAAACTAGCACTTCTTGAGAACCTTGCAATACAGAGAAAATATCATTTCATTTTACACTCAGACTAATTACATAGTCTACATCAGTGTGCACTGCTATGTGTCTTGCTTACTAGCATTTAAACTACTGCAATCCTACCTCCTTCCACTGATTTGATAAGCGTGCATCATGAAACTGTTCTCTTTGCACACTGTATTTCAGGCACTAATTCTCAGTTGCAATGGTGAATTATGAGCTAGTCTCTCTCAGATGACAGAGAGCCTCCATGACGCTTGAAGACTAGGTCAGGTCTTAAAATACATTTTGGAGTTACAAGCCTATGAACCTCACTACCTGCAGCACACGTGAAAGAGCTTGAGCAGCCGCTGCCTGTGGCACCGCAAGAACGGGTTCAGCGCCTGGAGCACCATGGAGAGCTCCCGAGCAAGGAACCCTTCGGGTTGAGCTGTTCGAATCCATTCAGGAGAGTTCAGTGGCTCCTCAAGCCTCTTTGGTAGATCTGAAAAGTTCCGCCTAAATGTTCATTTCACAGGTACAAGCTGAAATGGTGATAAAGCACCTCCCCATGCCCACTTCCCAGGAGTGGCATGTAAGACTGAGGGCTTAATTATCCACATAACCATACACTCAGATTGCTGTATATTTAGAGATTCCAGTCCTGAAACTGCCTAGAGTGCAAGTATCATGCATAAATATAAACCTGTGTAAGATACATCATATAAAGATTAAGCCTTATGCTATGCTGTTTTTACTACTGAAGCTGGTATTTTTCATAACTCCATTGCACTTTTATCGGTATAGCTCCAATGATGCTGCACTCCTTTCTGGCACAGAGATGTCCCTTGTACAACAGATATTCACAAAAGCAGAATGGGAATGCAAACACTCTCAGGTCAGACCTCAAAAACAGCATTCTCCTTATTTCTTTAGATGGAGTTCTACCTTTGATACTTTTTTTTTTTTTTTTTTTTTTTTTATTTTTATTGGAAAATC
>JAAGAY010137406.1:14982-35787 GCA_011801015.1 Ardeotis arabs
GTTTTTTTTTTTTTTTTTTTTTTTTTTTTTTTTTTTTTTTTTTAAGTTGAATGGAAGAACCTTAGTAAGTACGTTAGAATGATATAGTGGCAGACAGTAGAAGAAAATTTGTCATAGGGTCAGACATTGGTGTAGAAATCATTAAAATAATCACATCAATAAATTTAACTTTAAATGGACAGTAACTACATTAGTCTACTGTCTTGAGGCTTCACAATCCTCCAGTAGCATTCAGCCCTCTTTTGAATCAACTTTGTTTTAACAAAACAACTTTTTACATTTGTATAAGTAATGAGTTCTCACAAAATACACGTGTGTGCTCATGTGCACAGCCTATATATATATATGTATATGTACACACACAAATATAGAGAACTGGAAAGACAGATGCTAAATGGAGTAATCATATCATCCTAATTTTACACATGAACTCTTAAGGAATTCAGGCTTTTAAGTATCTGTCAACAAGGCATCCAGGAGTTGACACTAGCTAAGTTTAGACTCATCAGTGCAGTGCACCAGCAGTGCATAGTTCATCTAGGGGTTTTGTCTTCACAACTATCAATATTTTGATTCTTCAGATATTTTGGAACATTCTCCTTTCAGTATACGTATCCATCTTTTTTCCTCCCATGAAAACCAAGGCATAAAGGCAAGGGGGAAGACCAGGGCAAGAGGGTTTGGACCTAGGTCATTAATAAATTAAATTTGGGAACATCCTGACACATGTAATGTATCTAAAGATTAAAAATTCAGAGTGCATCTCCCTTAACAGTTTATTTTGTTTTTAAATAAAACAAATTTGTTTCCCATATTCAGTTCTGCAGAAGCATTATGAAAACAAATCTACTATATCCTAATAAATGTTTATTAGGAAGTAGTAGATTTGTTTATTAGGAAATCACAGTGATCTATGCTGATAACCTGTGTAATACAGTCTACGGTCTGTAACATCAAAGACTTTAGAAACTTATGTCATTCCGTAACAAAATCAGTTGATAAAGGGGAAATATAGTAGGACTCATAGTCTCACTATGCAGTAATAAACTGCATAGTCAATTATATTTTCATTGTCTGCTTATACTTATTGTAGATTCAAACACACAGACATTATCCAATGTTACTATCAACAGTCATTTATGTTTCAATAGACCTTCAATAGAATGTCAATGTTCCAATAGACCTTCTTTGTAAGGTCAAATTAAAAGTTTAGGAAATCTCTCTAAAATTTTTATTTCAGTTCAGGTTAATTCCCTGTCTAGTCCTTGCTATAAATCATAGAAGTGTAAATAAAGTAAATGATGTGTCACTTGAGTAATTTACTAAATGCTGCACTGGAAGCAAAGAGTTACACAAACAGCTCAAAAAGCAGAAATTATGGTAACTGTATATAGATTGACTTAAAACTAGAAAATCTGCCACCTACAATTCAAAGGAGGAACAATCAATATTTTTTTTTCTACAGTTACAACAATCCTGGAAAACCTAGAAGACATTTATTCCCTCACTAAACTATCCCTTTGTAGAAAGCATTTTCAATAAATGGTAAAATGCATTTTTTCAGCAGAAACAAGAACTGGAAATTCACAAGTCAAAGGAATTAATCCCTCAGTAGATTCACCAACTGGTCAAACCTATTCTGGAGTTGTATCTTTGCTGATGGACACTCAGCTTGCAATAATTCAGTCTGCAGACCTCCATGGCCCAAGTCCAGGGTAAATTTTCTAAAGCAGGCTTATCTATGCAAAGGATGCAGGATTCCATTTTTTTCCAAGTACAGAAACAAATGAGCCAAAATATGCATCCTAGAACCTAAACTACCTAGAACATAACTTGGCTAAGATTCATCAGTTCTCACTGTCTTTACCAGTCATCCACCTTGCCGTGCTCAGTAGCCAGCTTACACAAATTATAATAAAACAAGCCTACACTGAATGCAGGATAATTTCTAAAAATAATTTTGTATAAAAAGTGTAAGACAATTTCACTCCATTGAACTAATTAAAAAACATTAATAGTTCGTGGCCTGTAACATGACTACATCAAGTCGTTTAAATCTCCCATCTTCCAAGACTGGTACCTGCTTTGGAAATGCTTTTCTTCAATCATGTTTTCTTCAAAATTGGCCCCATTGATAGTAATCACAAGTTTTGAAAATGCAAACAATGATCATAATACTATTGTAGAACACTACATTATATTTTGCATAAGCTACAAAGAAAATTATATAAATTGATCCTAATAGCATTTGTGAGCTCAAAGTCACCATTTCTGACAAAAAGACTGTATTTATTATGGGAAAGGCACAATTAAGTTATTTCAGATTGTTCTTTCACGCATAACTAAGATGGTGCCAGTGCTTCAAAGCAAAACTTCACAAAACAAATTACTACATTCAGGTACAAGTTAAGTGATTCAGCTTGTGAATGGTTTTAATAACCTGTATAATTTATTAAAAAAACTCCAATGGCTATTTCCAGGGCCTGACCCTTCTTCCCAATGAATTAATGCAAAGCCTGTTACTAACTTTAAGAGGCTGCTGTTCAGAGCCAAAGAATATACAAGATTGCAAAAAAGCCATGTAAGATATTAAAACATAAACCTATGGAGCACAATTACTCCATTATGCACTCATATGTGAGCTGTGCTATTTGCACAGGAATAAAAACCAATGACTACTTACATCAAGTTCTACTGTTCTAATGACATACATTTTTATGGAACTCTTTGTTGTACTGGATACATCAAGAAGGCTGTTTTCAAAATAAGAGTTTAACATTTAGGCAGGATAAGCATAGACTTTGTCTCTCCTTCAGGAAATGAGGAAAGAGAAAAAGGAGTGGGACCTTTGGAAACCTTTAAGACAAAAAGCACAAAACTTTTAGATGTGCTAGTCATGGTGGAGCACAGGAGGAGGAAGACAAGTATTTCTGAACAAAAGGAACTTAATAAAATGACGATACCATATTTGTCCTTAAAAATACATAAAAATATTAACAAGTTCTTACTGGGAAACAGAATACAGAAAGCCACAAACAAAAATGTTGCTTTTCTTACATGTGAACCGAGTTCTCAGGTAGTTTTTCCAATTTGACTCTCTAAAAAAAAATCCTAGGAAGTTAACTGGAAAGTCCAATTAGAACATTACTGTTAAAGAGTTTAAAGGAATCCAGACATTTCGTACTTTTAACTAGGAATTTATAAGGAGTTGCTCATGTTGTTTTCACTTCAAACACAGCATCTAAGTTACTGTCACATATGAAGGAAATGCCTCCACAGAGAAACTTCTGAAGCCCAGGTTCTTCATGGCTAGTTCCCTATGCATCTGTATTATCCTACATAAGCAATTTAAATAATCCTTCATCTAGTAGGATTTACAGGAAAAATAACATTGAACCACTTCTACTACCTAAGTTACTTAACACATTTTTACCTTAATTTTATATATTTCCAGCTGAGATTAAAGAGTATTTCCTTGAATGGCACAGTTTTAGGTACCTGCTATATACAGTATATATATATTGTTTATAAATAATTGTGTAACCAGAAGATTGCACTCAGAAAATTAAAATAAGATGTTTCAACATGTTTGCAGCATGAAGTCTAACTGGAAGGAATGCTCTAGCTTTCCATGCAGCAGTACACAGCAAATGCTTCCCATTTCTCATTTTCTTTTTGGTTTTAAGAATGTGTTCACACAATCATTCTTCGAATTCCACACTCACAGCAAAACTTTGCCCATTCCACTGGATATTTTGTTCCACATTCATGGCAGAATTTTGATAACTGCACAGGTGAATTGCCTTCGCTGCTTTTTGAACTTCCTCCATTGACTGAGGATGGGCAGTCTCCACTGTCATACCCAATTCTGCCATCAGACCTGGAAATCCCCAGATAAAGAACATTCTCTGTAACTCTCTTCAGTATAACTTGATGCAAAATTATTTTAATCCTTGCAGTGAATTACTGCTATTGTTACTGTAATTTTCATGCTTACATTTCCTATTTATACCTTATAGATCTACCCAGACTCCCCTACTTATCTCCAGATACCACCTTCCCTTCCCTGCAAGAAAACACAAAATGCCCCAATTTTAGTAGCACATCTGAGAGAGCTGATGACAAAGGTGTTCTGTTAGATGATAGTATGCAAAATATATTGAGTATCTCAAAAATATCAAACAACATTGACCATGAGGTTATCTATTAACTGCAGAGAACAGTATTTTCCCCAACTTCTTTTGTAATAAGTACTCCCCTTTAATGAAGGTTCTATTGCTGACAAAGTTAAAAGTTACCTTGAGCAACTGTCTGAATTGCTAGTTTTTCTTCTGTTTGTTAGAGCACCCGTGCTCATGGTTCTTGCCACACTAGGAGGGGTTGAAGTCCGTGTTTTTGTTGTGCCTCTAAAACAGAATAAATATCTGATTAATTATCTACACAGAAATATATCCAAGAATATGCATTTACAAATTTATTAAAAATGAGTTCAATTATCTACACATCAATTAACTGTATGAAAAATATAACTTATTTCCTACCAAGAGCAGACAGAAGAGCTTTGGCATGAACTCACATACTTTGGACTGAGTATGACTTGATTATTAGAGTGACAAGCTAAATGGAACAGCAAGTCCCTTCCTGTTCATTTGTTTCACCTGCTATCACACCAAAATACAGGCAGCTCCTGCACTGCTAGTTGTTTTAGCATGTTCTAGCGTCTACCTTGACAGACTACAAGTCCCTTTTTAGGACTGGCAGAGGGAAAAGTCAATCTAGCTGGGAATTAGGGCCTATTTTTTTTCTAGCCTGTCACAGTGTTCTTAAAGTTGGCTTCAACAGTATGACTACATCGCTGTGAAAACTGCTTTAGTCAAGACTCATCGGTTTTATGAGAAGCCAGTCTGCAATGAATAGAACATCCTAAACATACAGAATATCCTCACTGCTTTCTTTGGTGAGTAGAGAAACATCATAATCCCCTGAAAAATATGAGAAACACTAAGAAAGAGATAGGAAGGGACACCCTTTTATGAGCAGTGACTAAGGACAGAATTTTTCTTCATTACTCAAAACAATTAGCATTCACTGTGATTTCTTGTTCTTTGGCAAGACTTCAGTGACTATGTCATCTTGTGCATGACCCACAAAGTTTTTCTGTTCTTGAAACACAGATGCATAAATGAAAATTTAAGTTGCGACTGGCTCATGGACATTAAAAAAAATTAAAACAAGACTCCATTTAAAAAATTAGTCACCAAGAGCCCAATCAGCAACAAAGACCCAAAAGTGATTTTTTTTTTTCTTCTCTTCAGATGAACCTAACTGCTCCTTTCAGAATTATAAACAACTTATACTTTGAAAACCAAACCAAGACTGTATCAGCAAATGTATTCAACTCCAGTGACCTCAAAAGCAACACTGACACAACTGAGGAACAATGTAGTAACTCCTGCATTTTAGGCATGTTACATAAAACATTTCTTCCTTCATGCTATGAGCGTAGGCTAAAGATGGCTTTTCAGCTCCTTCCATCACTTAAACATTTCAGTGGAAAAGTGACCAAAAGATTAAGCACAAAAGTGGAAATCAGGAACTAAACTTAAGATATAATTCCACTTGATGTAATCTAAATAAAGTATTCAAGTTTAACAAGAATGGCTTCTACATGCAACAGGTAGAGTGGAACCATCAAAGATTCTGTCTCACTGGGCAGAACACCAATCTTCTCTGTTAGTTTTCCTACCTGCCCTCTTATTTAGCAAGGAGATTCTAAAGATGGTTTTATTAAAAAAAACCCAAAACTGTAGTGCTTTTCAGTCTGCACAGCAAGTTATATCAGAATTAAAACCTATTAAAAGTTACGTCAGTCTGTCAGAAGTTGCAGAATTACAGGATAAAAGTTCTAAATGTAACCTAAATTACAGTAACAAATATGCACAACAGTACAGATACTAAATTATCTTGTGTTATTTCCCGCCATCTCATTTTACACTGAAGAGAGCCCTTTCCTTATAATCGAGTAAAATTCATTAGAGCTCAATAGCAGAAAGAACATATTGGACTTTACTTGGTATGGAAGCTAGGGAAACATATAATGAAAAATTCAGCAGTAGACACAGAAATGGTATGGATCATCATAGATCAGGGATGACCAGACAATGATGCAAAGAACAGAATTGTGGCTCAATTCCTGTTCAGACAACTCCAAGTAATTTAAAACAGATTTTTCAAAAGTATTACTGACTCAGTTTTGTCTGTATCTTCAACTTGGGACCAACATACTACTTTTTTAAAACTAACAGCATTCATTTCTTAAACTGAAGTCTCTTCAGGATGTACTTTGAATCAATCATTTTTGAACATAATGCTAACAGTTCTAGATATTTGAAAGAAATTAACATGAAAAATTGTCTACCATTCTTTCTTGTTTTTCAACTGTTCCATTCTCTAAAATATGTATATTATACCCTCATCCTGCTAGGTACTCTGAAAAGTCACCTGATGCTTTAACACTAAGTGTATACTAGAGAAATCTCCCACAAAGCAGTGTCTTAAAAACATTATTTATATGGTGTCTAGTACAACATAGAGGCCACTGATTGAACCAAGACAGAAAAAAGCCCCACAGAATATTAAAAAGCCACATTGAAAGTGCACTGTCCACCCCGTCTATTGAGGGAGGCAGAGTCCCATGAACAGATAACATAATCGCTCATTAAAGGTTTAACAGAACATTTTAATTCTGAAGTGTTTAAACCTAGCATTCTGCATAATTTCTGTAGACTTTTTCCCAGTTAGTTTTCTAAAAATGCAGAAAAACACCCACATCTTTTTTCAGACTAGAAACTTTATTATGAGCCTTATAATTAACTGCAATGATTTCTGCCATTTCGATGAGTAAATCAACAGAAGTAGCAGGCTGCTACTGTCTACAACTTTATTCATCCCAGATCTAGACACGTAATTACCATCATGTTGCATGTATGTTTGATGACAAATCTTGAAATTGCATCCTGAAGTTGCAATCTGGTCTCTAGAGACAGATATCTTCCAACAAAGTCAGACATTCTTGATTATCTGAACTTTTATCACCTCAGCTTGGTCTCTTCCGATCTGTTCAACCTCTGCCATTTCTATATACTTGTCCAGTTCTGTTGTTTTTACCTGTTTGGTTGGATTTTTTCATTTGTTTTATTTTTGCAAAAGTATATAAATCTCTGTTCTAAGTTGTATCGTGCAGTGTTAATGGAGCCTGACAGTAGATGAGGCTGTGTACTAATGCCACCTGACACTCTCAAAATCTGGACATACCTTTAAAGATGTTTATTATCCATTCTCAGTTTCAAAAGAAATAAGATTGAAGGGGACCTCCCTTCCTAAAGCAGCTCATGTTGTACATCTAGTTGAATTACCACCGCTTGCAAAATGAAAAATTGAAAGAAATTTTTAGAAGCAGCTTGCCTTTTTCTATTTACCCATTCACTATTTGGTTGGATTTTGCTACATAACACTGCAATATCAAGCTTGCTTCCAAGACAGGGTGTTTTCAGATATTCTCAGCAGCTATCACTGTCACCCACAACAGCTCATACTTCTGTGCAAAATCATGAATACGTTCCTTTTGACTAACAGCATGCATGCCAAAGTCCAGAAACCTTTGCCATAAACTGTAACCATCCACATTACTATGCTGAATTTAACAATATTGGGCTAGCAGCTATTCACATTTGTTCAGTACTGTTGGCACACAACATTGAATAACTTCCTACAAAGGAAGGCAAATTTTATTTATGAACGCAGTGGACATTTGAATAAGGACATGGAGAGCAGAATAAGTGCCTGTACTCTTAAAGAAGTTGTCTCAAGAAGAAAAATCAAATCACTGCTCTACGGGTAGGGGCTACTGTAAGCATGTTTAGTAATTCACTAAGCCAAATTTTAAACATCTTGGTAATGTATTATAAAATGAAAAACTAATCTAATTTTTGATAATGCACAGGATTTACAGCTCTATCCAAGTATGCAAGGTAACAATAACAAAAAAATTCTGTTTGTCTAAAGAGAGCTTACTCCCCTCTTCATTCCTTTTGCTCCTTCAAATAGAAACTCAAGTTCAAATATCCTGGCCCTGTCTCAAAGATACTTCAGCTTTGGTTACAACACTAAAACAGCATTAAGAGATTTAGATGTATTTCTACTATTTAAAGCATTGCATTCCATGTATGTGCCACATAATTCACTACTAATTTCTCTTTTGCAATATGCTTTAAGGTATTGTTTATGAAGAATCAGTCCATCTGAATTTGGCATCTTCCAGATTATACCAAAGGGTTAACTACAATACAGTATCTGTTCTCTTTTTAAAAGATCAGAATACCCTTTCTTCCAAACTTAGATCTTAAATTTTCTGAATATTTAGAAGTCTTTCCATGAGACAAGTTAGACTAAATAAAAGACTTCACCTCTCATCATAAAGTCTGCCTTGCTTACATTCTTACACCACCACAGCTACCTTACATAAGTAGGAAATAAATACTTGACTTTACAAATATCTGCCTTACAGGCAAATATTTTACGACAAAGTAATTTTCTTCTCTTAGAGTTATCAGGCTTAAATGCTTACTTCAGCTTTACATCATGAATTCAGTTTTATCTCAGGTTTACCAAGACAGAAGTTCATTACTCTTAGTACATAATCAGTCAGTGGCAGAAAAAATAAAATCTGAGAAAAGCCTTCACCTTTCCTGTGCTACTATGAAACTGTTTACCTAGCATGGAACAGATACTTATACTAATTATATTATATAGTCTTCTCCCACAGCATTTATACTGAAGACATACTGGGCAGCAGATGTCTGTCAAGATTACACTTTTGCTATTCCAGTGCTTTGGAGGAACATTTCCGCAAAACAGATAACCCACACTGATTTGTAATACTTACTTCTTCATAGGCAACAACTCATTTGGTCTTTTGATGGTACTGTCTGTTTTTGTATCAGAGTCATAAAACCTTTGCACATCTCTTCCAGTTCGCAGTGGTGGGCCTAACTTGTCCATCTTACTACTAAAATATATAAAGGAGTACTCATAAGGAGATTGCTAGATTGCTATTTAAGTTTTAGCAAAAAAAAAAAAAAAAAAAAAAGTATTCACAATTAAATACTTATATTCCCAAAGAATACCATTCTAAAAATGTGCAAATCAGACTTCAGTAATCCAGCAAACAGAAGGGTGGTTCTTTAAAGAGGAGAGCATTTCCTAGATTTATATTTGCATTAGGTTTCCAATGCATTTTTTTTAAATTCTTTTTTAAACAAAACAAAAAACTAATGCCAGTTATTCTCACAATCTGCACAATGCACTCACATTTGGCCTTTTTTCTTTTAAGAATAGCTTTCATAATGTCAAACCTATCACATCTGGAAAAGAGGGCTCATAATTACAAGTGACAGTAGCTTTATTAAGAGGTCAGAAAATAGTGTAAGTACAAGCCTCCTTAACTTGAGAATTAGCAAGCAGGAAAATTTTTCCTTTTTCACTTTTTTTTTTTTGTAAAGGATGAACATTGTGCCCAGAGAGAATAACAGGTCTTCCATTCTCTTTTCTTTAATGGAAATGAGAAAAAAGGAAAGCCTGAAACAAAACCAGCTTTTTTTTAATATTTAAAAAACCCAACTCAAAACAGACAGTACTATACACACAGGCAATACTTTAATACTTTTTTTTTTACTATTACAATAACATTTCCAAACCAAAAAGAATAAACCAAAATTCAAACTGTAAACATATTAATTAAATAATAATTTTAAAAATCCACACCAAAATAAAAACACACCACCATCCCTCCTTCCCATACATCATCATAAAGAGAACAGTAGATTTTGATAAATCGCAACTTGTTTTAGAAAAATTAGGTCTTCAAGTAAAGTTCTGCATTTTTATCATCTTAAAATCACACTGTAAAAGCTGCAAGAAGCCCATTATATCTCCACCCCTACCTCAATAATATAACAGAAGTTTCTTCTTATTCTCAAAAAAGCCTAGTAACTTATGTCTTAAGTGGAAAATGACGGCAAAGTATTTTTATTGATCTTTCTGAAATTAAAGAACTATAAAGAAACAAACCAAGCAAGAAATGTCTGGCTAGCTGAAGGTCAGCTCTTCTGTAAGCTTCCCATCCCTAAAAGGGATATCATAAGGAAAAAACAAAACAAGGAAAACCAACAAAACACACCCCCACACAGAAATAAATTCCTTCTTAAAATTACTGTATGGTTTTCTGATTCTTGTCATACAAACTTAATAACCTACAATGCCAGAAAAATTACTAAACAGCTAATTGCTGTCAAGGAAGTATATTATTATTGATATAGGTTCTAATATATATAAATATTTTCAAAAAGCTCTTGTGTATCTCCAACACCTATATCATACTACTTTTCATACTCCTCCTACAATACCTTCTATTAAAAGGCACAGAACCTATAAAGTTTGCGACATAATTTGTTTTTTTTGGGAAGCTTCTGATGTGAATCTTGCAATCTACATTACATCTGTAAAGCAAAGGAAATCTCCCCATAAGGAACAGAATTTCAACAATACTATATGATATTATTTCATAATAAAGTGAGCAGGAAACACTGAGATTTTAGTCTTAACAACTCAGTTCCAAATAACAAAGGCTGTAACATAAGTTCCTCTAGAGTTCCTCTTCCCACTCCTCCCCCTAAACAGATGTTCTAGTTCAAACTAATTAACTCAGGAAATGCTTAATCAATTCCTGTTGGACCAAATACATACTCTTTACATATTTCCCAAGAACTGAGAAGCAAGACTGAAGTCTTTGACACTGCAAGACCCATATTCCAACCCATCATGATTTTCTTAACTCATTTCTGAACCTTTACCAATTTATCAACATAATCTGTGAACTCCAAGCACCTGCAGCTTAGATTCTCAAAGACAATAACCTAGAAGCAGTCATGATACTGCCAAAATAAAGAACTACAGTATTCTTCCACACTTAAACAAAACAAAAAAAAACCCAGAGCACACAGCCCTTTCACGTACTAATGAAAGAGAGCCAAATCATATGAATCTTCTGGAATGCAAAGACCACCAAGACAACTTCTTATTTACCTTGATTTCATTGAACAAAGCTGTGTAAGCTTTAGTCTTAATGAAAGGAACAAGCTATTTTAAAAATATAATGTTTTTAAAGGCTACACATGCTGTATGGCAAATATAAGTGGAATTTAAAATTTACTGATATTGGTTAGGTGTGCCATTCATATTGCATCTCAGCCATAACACAGTACTGGATGTGTCACTAACAGACATGATTCCCAGAAGGCATAACTTTGATCAGCTTAATGTTAAATAGTATGTTTTATCCTCAAAATAAAATAAAAATTACAAAGTAATTTCTAAAGGTTCATTTGCTATACTGAAAAACATCACATAATTTTCCAAGTTCCAGTAAAAAATATAAAATACATTTCATAAATGAAACATGCATAGACAATTACTCAGCAGATGCAAAAGATTTCTGGCTGGTCACAAATAGCATTCCAGTTTGCATGTAGGAGTGGAGTTTGCCTGTTTGCTTAGCCTTAGGATAGGAAGAACCATTCACCCATTTTTTTTCTCCTGAAGATCTACAGCTTACTAGAACTGCCCTACCCACCAAGAAATGTAAAACTGTGCTAAACTCTGTATACTCACAAAATACATATTAAAATTAGGATCTTAACATGATTCACTATTGAAATTCAGGCCTAACTGCAATTTCTGTAGAATTAATTTTCCTTTTCCCAGTTCCTCAGCATCAAAAAGATGAAACCCTATTTTCAGGTAAGGGAATGAAGCTTTTCCTATTGACTCCAATATCGAGTTACACTCCACTCTTGCTTCTCTAGGACTCGGAAATGATGCCCTTATGCTACATTTACATTCATGCTTATAACTGGCTGTGCTCTTACTCTGTCCAGGCAGAAAAACAAAACTCTCAGAGCAGAGCTCAGCTGACACATCCTGATCTATGTGAACAAAATAAGCCTCACTAACACTAACCTATGCTGATGATGCTGTGGTGTGGTCTCTCAGTAGTCTGTTGCTTGGCAAGCACACAAAGAGAATTCAAATTTTAAAAAGAATTAGTATAGCAAAAAATACTTAAAATAAGGGAGTTCATAAAATTCTATTGCATTTTTGCTCATACTAAATAAAAATTTATACTGTGATACTGAAGTTGAACTTTATATGAAATGAAGTTCAAGAATCTTTCCTTTA
The DNA here is from genome assembly GCA_011801015.1 of Ardeotis arabs. Lineage (NCBI taxonomy): Eukaryota > Metazoa > Chordata > Aves > Otidiformes > Otididae > Ardeotis > Ardeotis arabs. Next base: position 27,277 of record JAAGAY010137406.1, read on the forward strand.
CAGAACTAAACACCTTAGAGATCCAGTTCATTTTAGCCTCTACCTTTAACAAAAAAAAGCACAAATCAGCTTCATGTGCCTGTCACAATAGTTTCAGGAAGCAGTTCAAGAGTGCCACCTAAAGGGCAAGAAGGAAACTGCACGTCTGTACATTTTAATCACTTCTGGCTGTTACATTAGCCAGCAGATAGTAGTTTCTTGCCACTTTACATATTCATCACAGAGAACAGGTACCAAGATTCTACAGAAAGAAGCAGTGTCTGATTAAACTGCCCCCTTCCAACATCCATATAATTCATCCTTTATATTGCACAATATAATTGTAATTCTACTATTAAGCCTCAATACTTTTCTGCCAAATCTGGAATTACAACAATCTAGGCAAAAATGGAAGGTTCCACTTAACTAATATGTAAAAAACACACAAAAAAATTACAGTTTGCCTTAGAGAAAACTGCAGGAGCTTGTTTATTACAGCAAAAACTGGAATTTAACCTGGTGAAAAAAGTGTGTAGGCTCTTTCCTCTCAAGGTGGGAGAGGAAAAAAAAAAAAAAGACGTATCTCTTTATGTTCCACTTGAAAGATTGCTCTGAAAACAATACATGTGCAACACTGTGCCTGGTAAATCAGTTCCCTAACAACTCAGAATTTTAAAAGTGCTTTCATTTTATAAAATAATTCTAGCTGCAACTAGAATCATAGAATAGTTAGGGTTGGAAGTGACCTCTAAAGGTCATCTAGTCCAACCTCCCTGCAAGAAGCAGGGACATCCCCAACCAGATCAGGTTGCTCAGAGCCCCGTCCAACCTGGCCTTGAGTGTTTCCAGGGATGGGGCATCTATCACCTCTCTGGGCAACCTGTTCCAGTGTTCTACACCCTCATGGTAAAAATTTTTTCCATAAAATTTAATCTGAATCTACCTCCCTCTATTTTAAAACCATTACCCCTCGTCCTATCACAACAGGCCCTACCGAAGAGTTTTTCCTGGTCCTTCCTGCAGGCCCCCTTTAGATATAGGAAGGCCGCTATAAGGTCTCCCAAGAGCCTTATCTACAGCCTAAGTTATAAGATGTTTTAATGTTTATAATCTGTGTCACTACAGTATTAACTATTCTCACCCTCTGACTTCAGATGTTGACTGTTAGTGTCTCAGTTCCTGCTCTGATATAGTTTTGTAGGTATTTCAACAGAGCCCTACATATTTATCCCTCACATTCCAATACTAAGGCAGAAATTAATAAGGCCAAAATTGTCACTAGTGACCAATCTGAGGCATACAACTCTTCCATGTTTTAACTGCTCCTACAATTCCTTGCTTCAACATAACTCCTAACAAACTTGTTCTCAGAAGTGAACACAAAGTAGCCAAAAGAAAAAAAGAATTGCTAGGTCTCAGGCTGAGAGAGACACATTTAACAGCCATCTGTGAGAAGACTGGTTAGCATGACTAGCAAGAAATCATAACAACTGGTTGTCAGAGACAACAAGAGAATAAGTTTTTTTAGAACAGAGAAGTGAGAAGGCATAAACACTCTTATCACATCCATACTTTTAAAACTGGAAATTGTGCAGGCAATTAAACGAGGTTATAAGCCACGCTAACATTCACTGCGTCTCAGTAGAGATCATTATCTGAGAACCATGCCAATCAGAAATCATCCATTTGTGGTTAGCAGCATGTGTGAACAGAAAGAACCTGTGCAAACATCTCTCCGTATATTAACTGCTATTTGGCTCTGTCACATCACAGTTCTTTCTCCAGGCTTCAGAAGAGGAAATGGAAGACTGCATAATACAAAAATATTACATTTAGTGAGCAATTGACTGGTAAAATTAAATAGAACTTCCTTAATCAGAAGTGAAGACCAAAACCTGTGCCCTCTCACAATCCAATACAGACAGCAATTAGAAACTCTGCCAACAGGAAAAAAGCCTTTCCCAGACAGCTGGGATTCACCACTGGGGTCAAAAACATGCCTTCAAATTATCTCAGCTGACTTTTTTACTGTGGTTTGCAGACCTACTTGTTTGCCATTCTTGAGTAGGTGTTAATTCAACTTCTGAAAACGGAGAAGTGTGATATAAAAATCTGTCAGTGAATAACAGAGGCTGGGATTTTCTGACAGTCAAAGCATAGATGCCTACAAATAGTAGTAAAGCTGACCTGCCGACCAAAGACTACCAGGACATGGAGTAGAGAAAGAAGAAAGTTAAAAAAAATTCTGACAACCTCACAGACGTCACCTCCAGTCTGTCTGAAATACAGTATGAGCAGGTAGAGCAAGGAGGGACACAACTGTATCCTCATACTACATGGTGTTTGGAGGGAAGCGTGACAGAGCTGTAATTCATACTTGTGCATATCTTGCAAGACTTAGGAGTGATAAACTAAAAATCGCTAGTTTTGTGTAATTAATAAAGCTGTCCATTCCCATGAATTCTTTCAGAATGTATTTTTTCTTCCTCACAAGCTTAACTTGTTGTTTTTCTCCACCTTATACAGCCTTCACTAATCTGAGGCTCATTTTGTAGGAGTAAGTCTTCTTCAATCACCAAATGTTATAACTGCTATCATTCTGTTGTATATTTATGTTTTCTCTCAGTGCTCTCCTCAAACTTCTGTAAAATTGCTTTACTTTTCTTCAAGCCCTTCCATACATTTCTTCTTTGAGACAGTGTGCGCTGACTACCTCCCCAGCAAAATATCAATAACTGCGTTGATCACACCAGCACTTTCACTGAACTCTAGTAACCTACCATCTACCACTTCTTGTTGCTGTTGTAGAGCACTGGTTTCCATTGCCTTATTTGTGCTCGTACATTTTAAGATGGGAAAGGATCCATCCTTTTGTGCTATGAGGGAAGATCCTGTCACAATTGGCTTGTGGTCTGGGGCAGAGGCCTCCTTGTTTTATTTCCAAGAATTGCAGGAAATTATGCCTAACAGTTTCTCCTTTAAGTCTCTTCACTTTTACAAAGAAAAAAATTATAGCTCCAACCACTTCTGCATATTCTATAACTTTTAAATCTACTTTATATCTACTTTTTTATGACCTGACAGCCTTTGCTGTTATTTTAACAGTAGAAAATGCATCTTTGCCTACTCCAATGCTCCTTAAACATTAATTGTGTTTATAAATAAAGCATAAATTCATAATACTGCACTTCTGAAGCTCACAGGAAAAAAAACATGAGTGAAAAAGACCACAGAGACTTCTAGAACCAGCACAACATAAATATGAAATAAAGCATAAAATGACAATATTAAATGGAAACTTACCCTGCTTGTGGGTTCATCATTCCTGATGAGTTTTTATGAGCTGGTGATAATGTCTGAATTTTGCTCCCACTGGATCCAGACAAAGATAGTGCTTTACTTGAAGAGGTACCTTGCATGTACAAAGCAAGCATGGAAATATAAAAAAACATAAAATTTTCCTGCTGGAATGATACAATTCATTATGTTTATTTTTAAATGTAAAATTCAAAACAAGAGTTTTAGAAATATCAAGATATGAACAAATGCCCAGATACGAGGAAAAAGCAAGTATTTTTCCAGAAATTTACAGAAAATACATAATTGAGACATAATATTCTATTCTAATAAAAATACTGAATCTCAATTAATTTCTTCAGAAAGAAAAAGGAAAGAAAAGAAGTCTGGAATGTCAAAGTATGTACAAACAGAACATGTTTGATATCTGATGATATCTGAAACCAGAGTAAGACCAGTGTTTGCATAATTATTATATACATGGCTTGACTATGTATTTTCACCAATTCATAATAATATTCAGCATACAAATTAGTTACAGAATTAAGCAACAGAAAAATCTCAGGTGAGAGATCAGTATTAGATACAATTATACTTCACTACATGGAATGATTTTGCAGGTTCAATTCAGAAAAAAAAAATGGACTTGATATATAAAACAGGAGAGAATCCTATGTGCTCAAGAGTCTTGTGGCACAGATGACAATCAGTGTCCCTTCCACCTTTACTTTAAATGAGTTTTCACAAACTACTAGATCAATTTCAACAATAAAGTATATAGCCATCACATATGTAAGTAAAAAAAAAAAAAAAAAAATCAGGTCACATAAACATTGATAAACAATTGTATTATGAAAAACAGACACCATCTTATCCACTTACGTAACACTGAACTCCTCCTATGGACTTCCTTACTTCATCAGTTTAAATAACTAGGCAATGCTGTAGTAATCCTTTCAGCTATTAAAATTATACTACTTTTACTGCATAGTTTGAGAACTAATGCGTAGAAAGGAAGTGGGAAAATTCATAACATTCATTTCATACCTACAACAGTTTTGCTAACACCACTTGGCTGTGGTAAGCGTGATGATGATGATGGTGGTGTTGATCCTACAGAAGGCATCTTCTTAACTGCAGAAGGTTTGCACTGAAACAAAATACAACCTAGAAATTTAAGCAATTAAATCAAACTATCTATATAACACAATAGGTAGTTATCTCAGGTACTGTGGGAAAACAGACTATGATTACCTATTAGGTAAACTGTTTCTGGTACAGGATCATGCAAATGGTTTCCGCTAGTCTGCTTTCTTATATATACAGATGACGCTAGTAGGAAAGATTATATAACTTTACTCAGTGGTTTTTGGTTTTTTTCGTTTAACTGTACATCTGCTTTTCTACAGCTTTTCTCATTTTTTTTTCACAGCTGTCTCATGAGATTAACACTATCATCTCTTTACCAGCCAATTTTAAAAAGAATACTCAAGGTCAGGATCATATTTGTCTTTCAAATCCTACTTTCACCTCTATGCTCTGGACCAGTCCCAGCACTGATCCGGAATACAGTGCAAGAATCACTAGGTAACTGGTTGTGTATGTTTAGGTCTTCACAGCTTCCAGAAAAAAGAGCATTACCACCAAACGAAAACACACACACACTTTAATCCTTCATTTGTTTCCATCATAAGTTATCTACTACAGTGCTTACCTTAATACACTTGAATTCCTTTAAGCCTCTAATTAGCAAAAATATTGCTGTCAGTTGCCCTGTAGTCATCTACCTTTATTTGTCCACTTAAGGAACACTCTTGAACTGGATTCAGAAGACTTGCACAACAATTCAACTTTCTTTACAAACACTGCATCTCTACTTCCTGCTGCTACCCTTACCTGTCATTTTCACAAATCTCTGAATTACATTTATGACTGCTTTTGGCTTTGCAACTGGTGCCACCTGATTTATGGATCTCAAACCGTCATAAGAAAGCAAAAATCTCTTCCATGCTTAGTGTCTAATTTTCATCTAGCATAAATAATAAAATTACAGAATAAAATAGTTAATTCCACTTAAGAGCAACACACACATTAACAAGCTTGATTTGATGTCAAACGCAAGTTACAAGTTAAGAAAAATGTTGTAGTTCACCTGTGGTCGAGTAGGAAGCTTCCCTTTGGTATCAGCTGGCAATTTTCCCTTATTAGTAATACGTGCTGCTTGTTCCTTACAGAAATTGATGTGTCTGTCAGCTGCATTTTCATTAAATCTCCTCTGACAATAAGGACACTGAATGTAATCTTAAAAACATAAAAACCTAACATTACTAACATGATTTAAAAAATGAAGTGCTTTACAGTCTTTTAAAGACCAGCCCCAGCCCCACCTCCAGAGAAAATTAAGGCCTCTTGAATCTGAAAATAGAATATCATCCACATGTAACATAAAAGATGTTTCTTGTTCGATGGATAAGAATGAGAAGAGTGGTTGAGGATCAGAAATAACCTAAGTGAAATCAGAAACATTTTGAGAGATGCTATTCAGCACAGAAGGTGGCCAAAGAGGTATACAGACATGGTAGGGATATCAGCTGGAAGAAAGTGGAGAAGAGGCTAAACAACACACAGTTCAGTTTGTTCAAGATATGAAAATGCATTAAAATCTTTCCCATAAAAATAGCAAAAGACAATAAAATATGTTTCATCTGACAATTTTGAAAGGACTAAGAAATACTAACTGCAATACTAGAAATGATCACTAACAAAAAAAAAAAAAACAAAAAGAAAAAACTAAACAAAAGAAACAACGGACATTTAAAAGAAAAATAATAATCAGAAGAAATCCAGCCAAAATTAGGAGCTATCTATAAAGCCATGCAAATCAGAGTAATTGGTGCCTGTATTATTTTTCAAGATAATTTTTCGCCTACAAGAAAGACTGGGAGAGGCTGTTCAGTAGGACCTGTTGTGATAGGACGAGGGGTAATGGTTTTAAAATAGAGGGAGGTAGATTTAGATTGAATATTAGGAAAAAATTTTTTACAATGAGAGTTGTAGAACACTGGAACAGGTTGCCCAGAGAGGTGGTGGATGCCCCATCCCTGGAAATATTCAAGGCTAGGCTGGATGGGGCTCTGAGCAACCTGATCTAGTCAGGGATGTCCCTGCTCCTTGCAGGGGGGTTGGACTAGATGACCTTTGAAGGTCCCTTCCAACCCTAACCATTCTATGATTCTATAATTTTTCACATTACAAACAACACTACTTGTGGGAAATATTACTAACATTGGTGAAAAAAATAGAAAGGCTATTTTAAGCATTTAAAACTCTAAAGATTCCTCATTTGTATGCTGGAAATATAATCCTTACAATACGCTGCCCTTGGAAAGTAAAATGTTTGTACTGCAGTTTTAGACGGACATTTTCGTGTCTAGAGATATGGATGCTGTATTCCCCAGATTACAATATTCAAAACCATGTAAACATCTACTTCAGAAGAGCTGGACACTGGTAAAGCAGGTTAAATTAGTATGTTCCTAGGTAATTTTAGAAATGTATTGAAGAAAAGGAAGATTTAACAGTCACTGCCTTCAAGACTATAGTTAGATATTATATAATTCAAAATAAGATTTGGATGACATGTTTGTAATCCAAGTGCAGCAGAACTGGCTTAAGAAGTTATCCCTTTAAATTAACAAACAATTTTGAGTAGGTCAAATGATGTAGTGGCCACTAAACCATAACCTGTGACCCAAGAAGTGTGAGCAAAAGACAGGAAGAAGAAGGAATCCTTCAGACAAGTGACAGCATGGGAATCTAATATGGTAACAATGATGAATTTTTATTTGTTTATTTTACATAAACTCTACTACCGTCAGAATACTCAAACATAAACTACACCTTAAGAGAGAGAAACTCAGAAGAAAAAGAACTATAATATCTATATGGTCAAACCAAGATAGGCACAAAGTTAATCTACTTAGCCTTTTATCTTTATTTTTAAATAAAGATTAATAAAGCTCCTAGATAATAAGAAAATATATTTCTAGCTGAGGCATAGCTCAGTTCCCACAAAAGACTTTGAAAGCCCACTAAAGTAAATGGATCAGACTGTAGAGGATTAATGCACACTCTTTTAAGAATCAGGGATTTTATCTTCATGCTTTTGTAAAATGCTTCACAAGTCCACCACTTGGCTATCAGGAAGTACTGTTTGTACTGTCCAGAAGAACTGTTAGGATTCAATGTAAGCTTTATAGAACACAAACTAATCGAATTAAGTGGGCAGTAGACACATGCAGTCAAGTTCAATGCAAATGGGGTGACTTAAGGTCCTTAATATCATGAGGTTATTCTGCACTTCTAAGGAAAAGGTGGAACAAAAGATCAAAGAACAAGTAATAACTGCTTGTTTGCAAACTCAGACTATTAAGTATAAAAAACATAGACCAGTTGGAGTGAGTTTAGAGGAGGGTCACAAAAATGATCAGCGGGCTGGAGTACCTCTCCTGTGAAGAGAGAGAGAGTTGGGGTTCTTCAGCCTGGAAAAGAGGAGGCTCCAGGGAGACCTGATAGTGGTCTTCCAGTACCTAAAGGGGGCCTACAAGAAAGATGGGGAGAAACTCTTTAGCAGGGCCTGTTGTGATAGAACAAGGGACAATGGTTTTAAACTAAAAGAGGGTAGATTCAGACATAAGGAAGAAGATTTTTTACTATGAGGGTGATGGAACACTGGAAGAGGTTGCCCAGAGAAGTGGTTGATGCCCCATCCCTGGAAACATTCAAGGCCAGGCTGAACAAGGCTCTGAGGAACCTGATCTAGTTGGAGATCTCCCCGTTCCTTATGGGGGGGTTGGAGTAGATGACCTTTGAAAGTCCCTTCCAACCCAAACTATTCTATGATTCTATGAAATATTAATAAAGAACTCTTCTTTTAAAAGGAAAAAGACTAGCAGCTAGTTAGGAATAGGCATGCCAAAGGCAGAGCTGAGTAGGAGAGGATGGATATACTCCATGATACCATGGATAATTCTCCCTTTCTCCTACATATAAAGCAGAAAAGAGCACCAGTAGTGGCACCTGCTCTTATTTTTGTTTCATTCTGTTTGTGACAAGAAAATCCACTGATCAATTCATGTAACTTTTCATTCCTGGTTGCCTCCTCCTACGTCTTACATACCGCAGAAGAATGAAACCAAGAGACTACAGACAGTAAGATTCAGCTTGGAAAAAGTA
>JAAGAY010137411.1:0-80116 GCA_011801015.1 Ardeotis arabs
TACACTGGTGGAACTGAGACGGGATTTGGTCCACTGCTTAACATTAACCTTATGAATAAAGAAGCTTCTTGCTTCCGGCCAAATTCTGTGCGTGCAGCTTGAACTGACTTGGACAGGATCCAGAATTTGACACTTATAAATAGATGCAGATGAGTATATTTTTCTTTTCATGAATGAGTGCTGTACATCTGCAAAACAGAGGAAAAAAATCATCATTTATAGACGAGGAATACTAATGTCTTTGGAAAATGGCATATTGTAAACTGCAGGCAGTAAATGCCCATGGGCTAAAACAAGGTCTAAGGCGTTAATTCAACAGATAACCGTGCTTAGGCAGACCCTGGTACTCACAACACATTACAAGCACATCACAAACTTCTTTTGAAACACAAAATTGTTAATCAGACTCCCTTAAAAAATGGACCTTACAAATCTATTTTGCTTTAGGAAGAGTAGCCGTTTATGAAGACATTTATTAATGCTTAAATACTCCTTTTCAAATTATCCTTTTTCAGAAGTACTGCATAAAATACGCATACAAATAGAATAAGGGTGTATCTGAGAATCATTTGAAAATAGAAGTCTGACTTATGACAAAAGCTAGTATTTGGGGTTTTCTGAGGTGTGTTTTTGTGCTTGAAAACAACCCACCAGTAACAGTCTGCCCTCCTATTTCTCTTTTCCCAACTGCATGAATAAAATGACTTAGTCATAGTATGGATGTACTCCCTAGGGATATAGAGAAAGCAAGGTTCATGGGGAGAGATAATATTATTTATTGGAACTGATATAACTGGAAGCCATTAACTGACTTCGGGATCACTTATCTTTTCCTACAAATGTTCCCTCACCTGAGAGGATAAAGGAACAATGCTTGTGATAATTTCAGGATAAATGCCTGAACAAGTCTTACGCATATTCCAATCGCCTAGAACTGTCAAAATTCAACTACTATCATTCAACTATCATCAACTCTGTGTGGGTTTCTGTGGTTTGTTTTTGGGTTTGTTTGTTGGTTGTTTTTTTTTTTAAGCAGTGAAATGTAACATTACTGATGCATTAACACTGTCACAGCTATATAAAAATCTATCCTCATATGATCTGTATTAGTCTGCAGCCTCTTAAAAGCTCCTCAACCTTTCAACACTGCCCCATAAAGTAAAATGGCATATGCACTGTGAACAAAAAAAACCCCTTGCAAAATTAAATTATGCAAAATGCATGTTGTGAGTAAGCTTTGGTCTTTCAAAACATCGGTGTTTTTCTGCTAAAACCTGCCATGGGTGCAGTACTGGCAAGGTCACCACTTCAGTAGGAAATAAACACACACAGATCCATTCTGATTTGGAGGCAATGGATTGCAACTGCACTTGATAGAACAAAATCTAACATCTGAAAGTAAGGTTCCTCAGCACTGAGTTCTGAAGTTCTGTATGCCAAGAACAACTGCCAAAAAAAGAATGCTGCTAGAAAAAAAACAAGTACAGAGAGAAATCAATGCACTAACCACTTACCAAGTAATTTCTTTGCAGGAATTGGTCTGATAAGTCCCACTTTAGAGGACTCCCTAATCTTTTTCAATGGTAATGCCCTTTCCTGATAGAGATGCCAAATCAGGAACTGCATTCCGTTACACCAGAAGAGCACAGAGCTACAGCCAAACACTGATAAGCCGCAAAAGGTTCACACCTCTGTTGGCAGCCAGCAAGGGAGTAACCTAAGAGTCTCTGCCCATCTATGAATCATCTTTACATTGGCAGGATGTCCTCTAGGCAAGACATGGCAGCTCGAGGGACGCATTTGCCTCTCTGTTCCACGCCACACAGCTGCACTACAATGTAGCATCTGGCTGTCTGTACTTTAGTTTGGGGCTAAAGCAGTTTCTGGAGCGTTTCATCAGATATTCCCCACGGCTACCAGCTGGCCTCAAATTAACCAGGAATAAGAGAGCTGAGGAAGAAAACAAAATGCTTCTGGATTGTGAACACAGTATATAAAAGCAAAATGACGCAAGATGAAAAAATTTCCTCATCCATAGATTAATATACAGGCTCAGTGAAACACATTCCAACTCTTTGTCCTTCTGAGCCAGAACAGTCTCCAAATAACAACTCTCTTCATTATCGCTGTTAAGGCACTGTGATCCAGCACACAGATATTCACAAAATATCCAAAGCCTGAATACTCTCACAAATGTCAAGCTGGCAATATATCGCTTTCCTGACAACAAACCATTCCCAGATTTAACATACACTTGTCTGATGACCTTGTGAGAGGGATGAAAGAAGAGCTCAGATTTTTCTCAGTTAACATGCTACAAAGAATATAGCAGCAGCCTTGCTTGTGTGCTATGACAGCACTCCTTATTTTACAGATGAAGCTGAGAGACCTGTAAACCTATGTAAGTAAACAGGGATAAAGATCCTCAATTCTCTTCTTTTGTGCTCAGCATTTCCAAATCACTACCTCTCCAAAGAAGGAGAATCCTGTAACAAGATGAAATTCTGAAATGAGGTGGACAGAAAACGCTTTACTTGGGTCTTACAGAAAGCAGTTACAAAATGTTTCTGAAAGAAATATAGGATACATTTGATTCTTACTGATGCTAGTGATATACATTTTCCAATTTTCAAAATATGGCTCAGTACCTTTAATCTGTCCATGTAACTGCTGAATGGCTCTCTATATACCAAGAATTATTTCAGATTCATATAAGAGAGGAATCTGGGCCCTGCTATCTAACCCCACAGAAACAACAATCATGAAAAGAAACAAAACCAAAGACAAGTACACCTTAAACACAGATCCTTAGCCTGACAGAAGAGGCCAAAATCTAAGTACGCTGCAGGCTGGAATAAGCAGACTCTGTTGTTTTTCTCTAACAAGATACAACACTGTCAAGTATCTCTATAAGGAGAAGGTGCAACAAAAATTGATCTAAGAAGCACTCTCCCAGCTTTTGCTGTAGTACTCAAATGCTTCTGAGGCACTTAGTGACCTTGCGTTGGCTGGGGTTCATGGATGAAACACCGGCAGCAGTGGCAGAGCGCACAGATAAGTTTGACCTCAGCTCTCTTTTAGCCATCAACCTTTCACTTAGGAGGGTTAAAAAGGGGAAAAACTACGAAAGGCTAAAAATCACTGTAACCTACAGCTCATTAAATTCTAGACAAGGTCATCCATGGCTTATTTACAGATGAGGTCAGTATTATCCAGACTTCACTTTTTCAGTGCAGTCTCTCCGCGGTTGCATCCTACTGAATTCAAGCATCGGGAAAGCTGGGGAGGCAAGGAGGCACTGCCCTCTCATTTTGGTATTCCCTGCCTGTGGCTGGCTGTCATAGTGAAGGGCTCGATTGCTTGAAGGTTCAGGAAACCCACGGAGAACAGAAGGATATTTCTCAACTCTTACCAAGCCAGACACGGCCTGGCAGGATTCCCTGGCACTCTGCCCTAATTCGGGGATGCTGCGACCAGTAGATGGCCCTGTTCTCTCAACGCAGATGTCGCAGAAATATTCTATGAAATTTGTCGTATCTTTAACGTGAGAGAGCAAAAGCAAGGAGACTACGCTAGTGACACCGTAAAACATATCCCCTACCTGACCAACCGCAGCACAGACTTGCAGGATATTGCAGTGACAATTCCGTTAAAAGATAAAGGGGACTCTTCCAGCTTTCAATTATTTCATCAGGAAAGCTGAGGCTCACAGAAACACATTATACTGAGAGTTGCCTGATGTGTCCCAGACTGTTGCTACCACCCTTCAACAAAGCTTTCCACCCAGGAATGACTTCCAGTATTGGAGTGGTCTACTCTGAAAGCAGCTGGAAAACTCACTTTGGCTTCTTTTGTATACAAACTGAAATATAGTGGAGCTTCACACCCCGACCTCCTGGCTATGGAAAACCAGGGCTGAAGTTTTCAATTTACTGATAATTCCTTGGTAGCGTAGCCAAGAACACAAAAAAGCAGAAAAGCAAGCACACTGAAATTACCAACACTCAACTGCAGGCTGGCTAGGATATGAAGATTTCCCTAGAGAACATAGTAGTACATACACGGCACAGGGCTACCTGAACAGGTAAGCAGTGGCCATATATTTAAGACAGCCATAATTTAGATGTGTTTATCATGTAGGCTATGAGACGTAAGTCATACACTAACATAACGGGACACAGAACAGCAGTCGACTTCCACAGTTCTGTTCAATTATGCTCTGCAGGTTTTGTGGAAAGTTTGGCTTTGAAACCTCAAAACAAACCAAAGCTATGGGAAAACAGAACTTTTTTTAATAATGTGACTGTGGGATACTCCCATGGGAATCTTCTCCTACCTTCTAGATGCCCTCCTAGCAATATGATTTGGGTAAATATTTAATAGCTTGTTTCGTAGAAAAAAAATCAGCGTCAACTGAAACAGAACTTTTTTTGTAAGTCAAAAAGAGCCATAAAGTAGAAACAGCAACAAAACTGATCAGTCTGAAGTGCTTCATCTTACCAAAAACACGGTGGTCCATTTAAGCATTTTAAACAAACTGAAACAAATTTTAAAATGAAAAATACTATTCCAACTGAAAAGCTGCCAAGTTTAAGAACGTCAAAATGAAATGCTTTCAACTGTAGCCATCTTCAACTCCTTAATATTATTAGTTGTGTGATAAAGCTTGCATTTTACCTCTATGTTGTTTGTCAGCACGCGAGTAATAAAGCATTTCGGCACCTGTTATTTATTCTGGCGCCTCACAGTTTAGCCATTAATGTGTGACTCACTGTCTCAGTGAGTAACACACCTGTAGAAAATAACTATTTTCTATCAAATCCAGCTATGCCAGTGTAAAAGGTTACTCCACTCTCCTTCCCGCCCTGTCTTCCCTGTGGCTGCTCCCATTCCTACCTACTGCCAGAGGAATGGTGTGCATTACCATTTTCCAGAGTCAGATTATCTTAAATACCATTTAAGATACGAGGAAGGCCATGAAGATGATCAGAGGGCTAGAGCACTTCTCCTGTGAGGACAGGCTGAGAGAGTTGGGGCTGTTCAGCCTGGAGAAGAGAAGGTTCCGGGAAGACCTGATAGCGGTCTTCCAGTACCTCAAGGAGGCCTACAGGAAAGAGGGGGAGAAATTCTTCAGTAGGGTAGTAGAACACTAGAACAGGTTGCCCAGAGAGGTGGTGGATGCCCCATCCCTGGAAACATTCAAGGCCAGGTTGGACGGGGCTCTGAGCAACCTGATCTGGTTGGAGATGTCCCTGCTCCTTGCAGGGAGGCTGGACTAGATGACCTTTAAAAGTCCCTTCCAACTCTAACGGTTCTATCATTCTATATCCTAGCCAGCCTGCAGCTAAGTGTTGGTGATTTCAGTGTGCTTGCCTTTCTGCTTTTTTGTGTTCTTTCTCAGCTACCCTACTGCAGAATTGAAAACTTCAGCCCTGGTTCTCCATAGCCAGGAGGTCGAGGTGTAAAAACTGGTGTGAGTTTTGACCCTGAACAAGTGATGTGAGCTCAACGCTATGGTTCTTCCTCGAAGTGAATTAGGAGCGTTCACAGAAAGCCCTCTGCCCCAGGGCAGCAGGAACAGTACTCTCTGGCAGAAGGGCAGAAACTGTCAGCTGGTGAGATGGTCCTTACCAAAAACACAGCTGGATCTGGGAAAGAACATGTGTCAGGATAAATTTACCACTGACATGCAGTAATAGTAAAGAAAGTAAAAAGAGCTGACTTGACTTAGGTTAATCTTTTAAGTTAAACTCCTTAATGCACTGCCAAAGTGGATGAGTAAATAAGAAAAGTAGTCCAGATTTTGGGTTACTGAACTACAACAGCTTTACTGGATTTACGCCAACTTTGCATAGGCAGCCTACATGTCATGCGCTAAGGCCTCACATCAGCACTACATTGCTTCTGCACTAAAGAAATTTGTCCCCAAATACTCACTGGCCTTTTCAAATGTCGTAGATTGAGGAAAGCAGATTATCAGATTACTAGGTCACAGAAAGTCCAGCTGGGAAGTGAAAAATACACACATATGCTCACGCCTCTAATATGAGTGTGTGTGTGTTTTAATTTTAGCTCAGAGTAATTTATATAACCTGACTTAATCAAGATTCCAAACATAGATTTTAAATTCCACCTTTTACAGTCATTCTCCACTACCACAGTGGTGTTGCTTTAGGAGTGGGCCATGACAGCTGCTTGCAATCAGAGACAGAGTACACTCTATTTTGTGGTGGTTTTGTTTTAAGAGTGGAAATGAAAACCAATTTCTCAGCTGAAAACACCAATAAAAATTTAAGTAGATAGAATGTAAATACCAGAGTTGGAGCTTGGAGACAAGTGGAGAGATAATAAACACACTCTTGTTGTTGGAACGGCTATACTTGGAGCTCAGCGATGACTTGGCCAGACCTGCTGAGCACATCGCCGCAAAGAAGCAGAGAAATGTGGGGCTGCCCCAGTGCAGAGATCATGACAGATGACAATGGACAGCCTGTGATGAGCCCTGCCTGGAGAGGAGGGTTCACCGCTGCCCACAGCAGGCAGCAGCTTGTGCATGCCCACAGTTGGGGCACCCCTAAGGGACTGCCCCCACACTCTGCTACGCTGTCCTATGGGACTCGGTAGAGTCTGCTTCCCAGTGATACCACTCCTTACATGGGTAGCGTGAAGACGCCAGGGACTTGCATTAATTTTCCTCTTTGTCATGGTTACTCAGTTCCATTATAACCCAGCCTCCAGCTGTGTTACAATAAGTAACAATAAGTAACAACTACTTATTTTCTAACTGTAAATTATTACCTACAGTAGCACAACAGCTTTTTGCCCTCTTTCTGGGCAGCAAGGTTCTGGGCTTTTGTACTTGGACCCGTCACCAAATTCCCCTGTTTTGAAGTACTCCAATCAGGTGCCAACCAATCCTGACTTTGGTTTATCTGAGGAAGGGACAAAAGACCTACAGCAAGTAACGCTTACCTTGCTCATAGCAACAGGGTGGGTAACAGCAGAGACCACTACAGATGCATCCCTTACACCTATCTGGGCTGCTTAAGCTACAGTCATTGCCCCTTTCTCTCCAAACTCTTGCCCCTTTCATTTCACAAGTGAGGGCTTACTTTTGAACGTGGATCAAATAAAGGCCTATTTTAAACTGCAGATAGTAGCTGCACAGCCACCTATGCTACGCAAAGACTCACTTCTTCCAGAGGAGATTTATGTCTTCTCATGAACAAAACAGGAAGAATTAGGTAGGAATAGCTCTATGTGCAGATGACTCCTAGAAAACTTTATTTTAGCACAGAATTATAGTAGAAAGTTGATGTGCTTACCATATACAAAAGGTCAATACAGTACAGGCCAAATGACTTTCTATATGCCCATATATCCAGTGAAGGCAACTCAGAAAGCTCTACATTGTTTTTGGCTTGATCTACTTGACCCTTTCCCTTGTGCCTCCAACCTATCAGATCAGGTAGATCACAACTGTTGACAAGGTCTGGATATATATATATTGGTGGAAAGACTCCCAAATGCACGACTCTCACATTTATGAGCCTCTCAGAGCCTACCCACAAGCTGACTGCAGCACGACACACCATTTTTGGTCAGCATCTTGGCAGTTAACGAAGCAGTAGGTCTTTTAGATAATACAATTACCTCACCTGTTGTGACAGTCTATGTAACCGGCCAACATATTCCTCACAAACCAATTAGTCTAATACAGTTTATTTAGATCTAAGGTGGCTAAGAAACTTAACTCCAACTTCCTGTTTTTAGAAAAAATCAGAGACACTGTTGGGTTAAGTATAAAAGTGAATGCTGCCAGCGTCTCCTTTTCTTTGCTTCTTAAATGTTTTCAAAACATAACTGGCATGTTATCTCCCTGAATGCCTGCTGAAAACACACACAGTAAAATCAATTTAGTGTACCCATTTAAGTTATACAAGTATTTCTCCTAACATGGAGTTTACTCCGTACTGACAGTGTTTAAAGAGGTATGGATCCAAAGCAATGAAAAATCAACCAGGTCTGCCAAGGGATTTAGTGATGCTGCATTTAGCAAACAGATACTCAGTTTTAAAGGAGGGGATTTAGCATGTGCATGCTATTGACCACTTTTCAATCTTTATCTCACAGGCAAAACAGATTATAATACAACGTAAGTACATGCAATCGGAAAAGAAAAGCAAAAATTGTATTTTTAAAATCCCTTGCATCTCAGGATCTAAGCTAGTAGCATACTACCAGTGCTCTGGATCAAGTTTCTCAGAGCAGTTTACTGCAGACAGACTGAGTACCAGGCCTTGCTGGAGCCACAGAACTTGCATTGTGAACTGCACTCTTAAGCTCTCAGGAAAGATGACGTGTAAAAAAGCACCATTGTTTTCTTAAGACTGTTCCATGTCAACGGGAAACAGAAAAGAACCTGGGTACACTGGAATCTCCTTAACTGCAGAGAATTTTCTTTCCTGCTTTTGTCTGTTCAAATAATATGAACCACGCAATACAATTAGGTTATCGCTGAACAAAATTTTGGAGGGCTGAGCTCCACCCACCAGGAAAATAAAAGTAATTGCACTTTTCTTCAGCATCCCTGTGTGTTACAGATCCACCACAAAATCGTCACAGTGTCTGCTGCACAAGCCCCACACAGAGACACTAAACAGCTGAGGGAATGCTGTGTCCGGTATTTAATGGTCTCGGTGTCTACTTCTGATAAATCACCACGCGCGCAGAGGCTGATAAAGTCACTGTTTCCTTTCACCATGGCACGCAGACATGTTACAGAATGCTCCAAATGGATGTTTGTTGTCCTTCTGCAGAGTGTGGCAGCAGACATTAAAACAGGTGTTTGTCAGCCAAGCAGGCTGACTTACTCAGGCAAAACAATTGAGTACTGCTGAGAAGCACTTTTTTTTTTTTTTTTTAAACTTCCACACACTGTTTAATTGTGAAATACCTTGGCTATTTCTGTGTTTTCCGCTACCATGAAAGTGAAGCTGATGTTCACCAGATCTGTGCCACTGCAAACACACACTATCCGTCCTTCCAACTCATTTTCTGATTTTCCAACAGCCTCAAGTGCAGTTAGTATTTTGGGATCCTGTTAAACAGAATAAACAACTTGTTACATTTGCAATACTTTTGTGAGGCAATGTACTATGATAAAGATGCATTTCCATCTCCATATACATTAACACCTTTAAATCTTTGCCAATCATGTTAAGTGAGTACTTTTCACTTAGAATTATCATGTGTAAACCTGAAAAACAAATACATTCTAACAATTAGGAGCACGATTGTGAGAACTCAGAAGTGAAGTATTTTAAATGTATTTTAGAAAGTTAAATTAGAAATTACATACATTTTCATCACAAAAAATAAAAAGCAATCAGTCCAAGGACTGGAAATAGAGGAACAGTATTAATCTCTAAGTAAATTATTCCAGTCTAGTTAAGTCCATGGTTACTGAGTGCTATGATTTGTGTGACTTTGGCTGCTTCTTAATGACGTGGTACAAGTTGGCTTCTCTGCTGAGGGTCAAGGGCTATAGATTTAATGGGCATAAAGAGCAAATTACCTATGCAAAGACAGAGGTGAAGTCTGAAGCATATTGGTATGGATGTCAGCATATGAAGCATGGGGTTGTCTGCACCACCACTTCTCATGCCCCTTCTCTATGGGGGAAAGATTTTAATCTATGGATTCCCAAAAGAACGACTAAGAGATGGTTATCTACAGGTAACACAGAAACACTTAACACACGAAAGTGGAAATGCAGAGGTATTAACAGATACCTTGCTCCACAACAAATCTTCCAAACTAAATGCCTGGAGGACAGAGGACCATATTTCACCTCAGAAAATTTTATGTATTCCTTCCGAAGAATACCATTGAGAATATTTCCAAAGTTTGGAAATATTCTCCAGAAATCCCAGCTAGCACTTCTGTGGATATTCTTCAAAATGGCAGACAGTCACCAGCTGCCCTCTCTGACCATCTAAGTATATAAAGAGGGATGCAAACAAAACTTTCTACATTTTATGTCAAGGAAGTAAGAAGATACAACAAATTTTAAACAGAAGAAACAAAATTTGGAATATGAAACACTTTTCCCCAGATCCCTAAAACAAGGATCACAATACATTGTTAAAAAAATAATTAAAAACTCCTGACACATACTCTTCATGTCTGTTGTTCATCTCTCACCACATTCTGAAAGCGGAGCACTGTACTACATCAGAAAGACCAGATGACAGAACCTTCCACTGCAATGACACCAAATTACTCGACTTCAAAACTTATAATTTTAGACCGTGATTGCAAAATAAAAGCTGTGTTGCTGGTATTTTCTGAAGACATTAACTTCATCCTGCATTTCACCTTCGGTTTAAATATTCTTTGTTTAAATGAAGAGTATAAACTAACTGTAGAGTACCTTTGGTACAGCTCCAAAACGCACACTGTTGATCAGGGAGCATTCTAATACCTGTCCCTCCTGAAATGGCAAAAAAAAAGGTACAAGTTCAAAGGTCTGTTGCCACATGGCTCCATTAGGAATTGCAACAAAAATAAACAATGAATCTGATTTGCAAACACTGATAATTGACACTACACAGTATATTTCCTTTTTATATCAGTTAATTCCCTCTTAACTACTTCACTTCTGTCAATTCTCGAAGAATAGGACTAAGGCTAGTTTTGTAAGTAAACTAACACAATATTTTACATTTTTAAAAACTACCTAGAACATACACCGAGCACAATAATATCTAACACATACTCCTGATACAATTGTAATATACCTTTCCTTCACTTTTCCAGCTCAGAAAAAAGCCAAATTCATCCACTTGGAAGAGACAGTTGCTTTCAAAGACAAAAGATTCCTATAGAAAAGAAAATACAGATTGTTATTTTAGTCAGTTTGACAAATGTCATTAATTTATTGTTCAAAAATAAAAGATTGTTACATTTCTCCCCAGATACCTTCCTGGGGAATTTGCTATTCCCAAGCAATCAGAAATGAGGGAGGCAGGCTTTAAAAAAAATGATAATTTTAAATGATTTGTCTTTTTGCTGCCATTTGAGACATTAGGATGCACTTAATTAATGTTTTCTGACTCCTTTGCAACTAAGATGATTTATTTTGTTTAATAAAAGAAGTGATTCTTACCTCATCAAAAACCTTAATGAAATGGAACTTCAAAAAAAAATATTGAAAATTGGATGCCTCAAATGATGCAAAGTTTAAAATATGTAATTAGCAAATACTACCTTCAGGATCAAATGACCACATTCCATTTTAACACTCAGAATTTGGGAAGCACTTTTCTGTTAGACTATGACAGAACGCATGCCGCGAGCATTTTGTGTCCAGAGTATCTGGCAAGCAGAATTTGAAGGATATTGATTTGCAGAGAAATCAAGAAAAAATGGCCTACCAAAGAGACTAAACAAGGCAAAAAATCAGATTAGTCGAATTAAGAAAGAAATTTCCTCCACACACCTCCAGCTTCAATTAGCGCATCATAAATTAAGCTAAAATGCAGGATAACACTGAGCAGAATCCATCACTTTTTAAAGAAAAAAAAAGGATGCAGGACTTCCTGACTTCCTTAATTGCAAATCAAGTGTGTGTGCAGGCTACAGCACTGCGTGCTGTTTCAGACGTCAGTGCTTTGTTCCATGTTAAAGACTGAGGTACCTTCCGGAAACGCCACGTCCTCTCCTGTGCGTATGGCAAGGGCAGCCAGCACATGAATATACACGGCAGTTTGCACTCACTGGGTTATCCTGAGTCAACCCCTCAGCCTGACACAGGATGCAGAACATGGCGGGGCAGCCACAGGTGCCTTTTTGGCCTCCGCCATGGAACAAGGGCATCGGGTGGGCTAAGGAATGGTCACATTCCAGTCAGGCATTATCCTGACTCGACACCGGGCATGAAGGCAAGCAAGTTCCTGGATCCACGGTTGGATATTGTCCTTGAGCCCTCTGACATGGGCACAGTCAAAGGGGATACGCTGTGTTTGGGATAATTCCTCCTTTTCCCTGGCCACATTAATTGTTGAATTGTGTCTACCACTTCTGGACAACATTTTAGGTCCTCAAATGAGCTTTACAGGTTCTAAGGACAGACACGCTGCAGTATTCCATCCAAGTAGCAAACAACTATGTGAATTTTACAGGCAGGTGAGCTGACATAGAAAGTATAAAGTAGTTGCGGCTCAGTCTGAGCCACATTTTACTTGCATTTCAAAAGATAAGAGGAAAACAGTAACATCTCTGAAGGCACTTGCTAAGATACCTTCAAACTTTTAGAGATTTCCTGTCCAAATAAGATTAAAAATAAACCCTGATAAAATTATTCTCACAGGCATATCAATGCTGAGTATAAGGTAAATGTCTCAGCATTTTATTTCAGCTGTGTAAAATGCCCTGTTTTGCATTCCTTTAACAAATTTGGATTAAAGCACAGCTGAAAGTGAGGTCATAGTAATCATATTTCAGATAAAGCACAGGTTGAATTGCTAAAGTAGATAAAACCACTCCAGATCTCAAATGATGCATTTGAATCAGACTATAAATGTTTTGTGTTCTCTTACTTTCCCGTGTGAGATGCAGGCCCTCAGTTTATATATTAAAAAAACGATGTATTCCCCCTCTCTATTTGATAGATATACAAAAAATGAAAGGATTCACTTTGTTCAGTAATGTGCTTTATGAATCTGCAAAAATGAGAGCTTTATGCACATAACAGATATTTTGATCCAAATCTCCTTTTCTCTTCCCAGGGCTTATTTCAAATCACAGGGATTAAATATATTTTAAAGTTATTTCTTCTAAAAGCAAAAAATCTACCTAGCAATAAAGTGTATTGGTATTTCCTCCTCACATACATTTTTGGAGTTATTTGAAAGTTTATTTGCGCACAATGAAAGCAAAACATGAAATCCTCTGTAACATCTACATATTTCTAAGAGAACAGCAAATGAAATGCAACTGGCCTCTTACCTCTTCATATCTATCAAACACAGCTCCATCTTGCATAAAAGAGGGAACTGGCTTCTGCCAGTTAAATTCATAAGGTTTTGCCATGACTACAGAAGAAAAATCTGAAATGGAATGAAAAAGCAGAGTTACAGTCTGGTAAAAGGAGTATTTCAAAGTCTAAGCAAGAAAAAAAGGTGACTTTTAGCTCTTCCTTTCCCACAGAA
The DNA here is from genome assembly GCA_011801015.1 of Ardeotis arabs. Taxonomy (NCBI): domain Eukaryota; kingdom Metazoa; phylum Chordata; class Aves; order Otidiformes; family Otididae; genus Ardeotis; species Ardeotis arabs. The sequence goes on from JAAGAY010137411.1 coordinate 13,215, forward strand.
CTATTAAAAAGACAGTGCATTTCCAAATCGAGAGATTTCCTCATAAGAGTATTTTTGTTTCAGAACTTTAAAATGAAAAATACTTGTAAAATGTGTGTGTGAACTTAATTATTTGAAAAAACACTTGCACTGTAACATTGCTGTAGTTTAAATATCTGCTACGTGACTTCAGAGCATAATGAGGTTGGGATTACCTGTGATATACACTAATGCTTCTTTTTTACAGGAAAACATCAGATCCTACATAGACAGATTTTATTTTTTTTAATATTCTAAATTGTATACTACACAGGCAAAATACATTTTTCCTCTGCGTTTTGTATTTCAAAATCCATTTATATTAAATAAAGTCTTGGGTATTTTCAGTGGTATTTTATACATAACTCGAGATATGGATAATACACTGGTCAAAATTCATAAGAGAAAAAAGTGTTTAGGGATATGGGGCATTAAATAAAATTGGACAGGAGTATTGTGCATTTCTGCAAGTTTAGGAATGTGAAGAGAACTGTTAATTTAAAATATAATACAGAAGTCATAACATACGGACCTTACAAAAGAGATCACCAAATTATTCAGTCTCCTTTCCAACACCCTGGTGTCTTCTAGGCTATGCTGCTTTACACCAGAAAAAGTCCTAACTATGTACGCTGAAATACTGAAGTTCATTTTATCTGGAGTAAAGTGCATCTGCATTTTCCTGCTTACTAAAACCATCTAGGACACTCGGTATCTTGGTTATTCCTTTATACGCTGGAGCAGAAAGTCTTGCATGAGAGTGAACGCACTTGGTAGCGGCAAGGTAAGACTGACTCACAGATGTCGGCAAATCATTCTGTGAAATGAGGGATGAACACAGCACAGGGCAAAGCGAAACCAGTACAGTGCTTACTCCGTTACAGTGCAGGCACCCAGTCCAAGCACAGTTTGTCTAAGTGAGAAGATTAAGAAGTATACATAAAATTCAATGGAGAACATTACAGCAATCTATGCTATGCAAACCATTTTTGTAGCATGTGTGTAATGCAAAACTCTGAACAGCAAATCAAAATATTACCAATTAGGTAACGATGCTTCCACAATGTTCTCAGACAGAAACGTCTACTTTGAGTGAACTTTAAACCCAGAAGAGATGCCAGTGTTTAAAAGAAAAAATAAGAATTTTGTAGTATCCTCCCTCCCTTGTCTTGTTTTCATTTATATCAAAAATGTTCTAACAAGAACAAAAGAACTCAGAGGATACTGTTAAAAGACTCTGTCCAACATCAGCTTTAAAAACTTTTACTTTTGATAAGTTTTCTACTGAAAAAATAGCCTTCCTACAAAAAAATGCAAAATACATTTTGATGTTGCCCATCTCTATCTCCTGTCCTTTTTTGGTCATTGATAAGGAATATCAAAAATACATACCACATTTCCAAAATCTTAGGAATAAGATAAATTAATTCATTCTCCAGAACTATCAAAACCACAATTTGACAGTTATATATGTATCACCATTAATTGTTCGCTTTTGTTGAAAATGGGACGAAAACTCAAAATAACATATCTGTACTCTCCAAGTAAAAAAAAAAAAAAAAAAAAGAAGCTAAACAATATTTAAGACTACTCATCTGTACTATTTTTTCCCCTGATGAAGAGATGCTTTGAACAAAATAGAGGACAAGGAACTAGGGCCAGGAAGCGATCAGCTGCATTTAGTATCTTATCAAAAGCCCCTTTTCTTTTTGCCAGCCCTGTGCATTTGGCTCTTACTACTCTGTAACAGAGTAATATCTTCCTCATGTGGACCATGAGATGTTTTGAGATCCTTTCAGGGAATGTCCCAAGTTATTGAATTTTTATTATTTTTTAAGAATACGTGTAATTTTAGGGTCAGTTCCAGTTCAGATCTGCATAATAGGACAGGCATTCCATTGCAGGAGTGTGATGGCATCGTTCTATACAGCTCAGAGACTCCACAGCACCTCAGTCCAGTCAACTCCTTGAAAACTTAGTGCTTGTTCTTAAAGCAAAGCTACTTTTAGAGAAACGCAGCTTCAGAAAGCTGTTTTCTGACTTCACGGGCTTTGTTAAGGGGAAAGTTGAAACCAGAACCAATAAAACCCCATACTATACAACAAATCCTCAAAGGTCTTGGAAAAATATCCCTTAGATTCAAAGGAAACTTAAAACATAAGCACCTGAAGTGTTAAACACTACATTTTTATGGCATATTAACCATTCCTTTACCTGTTTAAATTTAGTATCTGAATGTCCCCAAGAAGAAAAGTTACTTCAAATACAACAGGTAGTTAGCTCATGTGGCAATATAGTCTGCCAGCATGTGAAGATCTTCTGGGAAACGCAGATGCATTCTGTGCTAAAACATGAGAAATGCGATGACACTTTTAAGACTGTGAAGAATACTCTTCCGCAGTCCCCAGCCTATATACACGGCCTTCACGACTTTTTCCTGACATTGAACTCCATACAGACACACATTTTAAAACCTACAAGCTCTGCAACTGCTCTGAGCTCCTGCATAAGACACGCCATAGCATTCTGTCCAGCACCTGGCACCCAGCATCCTGGATGTAAAGAGTGCTTGAACAGATACTTGTCTTTCACAAAGTCTAATTACCTTAGCACTACAAACATGCACTTTATTACCAATTCAGACTTTGCTGAGTTCATCATCCAGTCACGGAAATATAGCTCTGCAAACATCTCTCCTTTACAGATATCTTCTCCTTGCCTGGGTACTCACACGGTATGATGAAGTTGTCTTGTTACTTCATCGCTCATAAATTAAATAGATCGAGCTCTTCAGTTTCTGCTGCCATGCACATTTTTCAAATCTTGGAGTCAGCCTGAGCCCTCTCCACTTTTCCAGCTGCCCTTCTGAAGGCCGGAGTCTGGACCAGGACACAGCAGCCCAGCACAGCCCTCTGTCATACAAACCAGAATTACAGTCTTCCTTCTTATTTGCATAACCTTTCATTTAGCTGCAAAAACCCACGCTTGATTGCTCATAATTTATCAAGCAATCAAGTTCTGTCTCACGGACTCAAGCTCACTGTTATTTACCATCTTAGCAATCTCTTCTCTAGCTCTGCTCTCTCACAGGTCAATACAATTTACAGATGAACTGAGACAGATGAAGTGTGAGGGAAAGATGGCTTGAGTATGTGTAGCAAAGAGTCAGATGAATTGTAGCAAACAAGATTTTTAAGCCATATGCTTTGGCAGCTGTGCAGAAGGTGAAGAAAATTCTTCCTGCCTTTAGAAAAGCTCTTCTCAGTCTCTCACATTTCTTACACTCTTCTCAAAAATCCATTCTTCCGTAACCCTGTTAGCTTTTAAGATCACCAAAACAAAACACAAAATACTCCCCCATCACTCTTTGGAGCTCTGTTGATCTTCAGAGATTTTTAAAGGGTTCCAAGAAAGCAAAAACCAAAAACAACCCCACCCACCAAACGCAAACAAACATGACATTCAAACATTGACATGGTTGCAAATATATGCATGCGTATACCCTCACTATGATAAGAATCAAGAATTACTCTCTTTAAAGAAATTTAATAACAGTGAAACGTGAAGATTCAACTGGGAGAGACAGAAGATTTAGGAACTAAATTTAAAGACAGTAAAATTTTGATTTTAAAACTTTTGAAAATTAAAATCAAAATCTTTTGAAAGCTTTTGAAAATTAAAATCAAAATCATCTCACTGATTTAGGATTCTTAAAGTATAAAAATGCCTCTGAATACATACCGTTCACAAAAAGCAGAAAGAACACTCATATAAAATAACACCTCAGGGGTTAATCAATGACCACAAGGGAGAAGCAGGTGAAGGCTCTCTCAAGTGCAGTGGTTAAATGCCTTTTGAGCTATGTTCCTTTCTTGCAACACTGACTTATGCCTGAAGACATGATTTGGATCACGTGGAGAAAAAAAAAAAAAGCAAAAAAAAAAAGCACCTTTTGATTCACCTGGAGTACCCAAAGAGGGAGGACACAAAATTAACCATATCCAGAATAACATTATTTAACACAGAAGTCTTCCTCTTCTGTAAGCTTGGCTGTACTAAGCTAAATCTGGTGTGTAGGGGGTGGAGGGACTATAAATCCTGATTTTTTTTTTTTTTTTCATTCTTTGACCAAAAGAAGGACAAGGTGTGGCTGAACAGGAGGAAGAAAGGATTCTGTTAACATAAAGACGGCAAATGTTTGGGGAAAGAGGGGATATTCTAAACTAACCCACAGGGCTGGCCAGCGTGATGGATAGGATACTCCTTGGATCCCATAAACATCCTGTCAACGTTGAGACGGGGTTGGAAAGGACGGCAGTATTCCTTAGAGCTGATCCCCCACCAGTTTAAAACACAATAACTCACTGTTTCCGCAGTTTGCTTAACCCCGAATAGCAAAACAACACTTGTAACATTTTTTTCAGTAATTGTTATTTATGCCTCTGGAATGAATCACTGAAAAAAGAAAACTAATGTATTTCCCACTCTTTCCCCCCTTAAAGTACATCTATCCTTCATCACCACTTCTCTTTAATAAACAAGATTCTTCAGAACAAAGACAACCAGATCTACACCAGCAGACCTCTGTAACTTCTTAATTTTATTATGGAGTTTATCCCAGCCCAGTAAGCCTACCTGCAGTGCTGTGGACTACAGTGAGAAACCAGCTGTCCAAGGCTAAACAGGCACGGCAACATTGAAATTCTTATAAAAATGCCCCTTTTGTTTTTTTAACAAGGCTCTGAAGTACTTTCATATTCAAATATTACCATGGTTTGTATTCATTTACAGAAAAGAAACTCAGATCTTCATACATTTACTCCTCAGTGTCAAATTTATTTGGTCGTAAATGTACCGGCATTACTGTATGCAACATGCAGAGATGGCGTGTTTTTCTCAACATAAAACAACTGTTTCTACACTCAAACTTAAAATTCAGAGTACGTTTTAAGAAAATTTAGAAAATAAAAACCACTGCATTGCGAGTCCTATGTAAAAAGTAACGGTGAAAGCCACACTGCAATTTCTGCAGTATCCACACTATATTGTAAAGCAATTCCAAGATTTCACAGCTCTCCAGGCTCCTCCAAAATTTTGTTGGGTTTTTTTTTTTCTTTTTTAAAAAGAATGCTTTTTCAGCAGGTTATTTTTAAACTCATTATTCCCACAGTTAATGCAAGCAACTTAAAACACTTCTCCCAAAAACAAGGTCCAGAAGCAACAAAAGACATACACAACAGAGCTCAGGCGCCTGAATACTTATTGTCTAGTAATGGACTCATTTTCCATTTTGTCTCATTTTCCATTTCGTTTTAATTGCTGGAATTCATTGGCATGCAGGGGCAGCTAAGAGGTTCAAGAAAAACAAGAATTGGCCTGTCCTTAAATAAGTGTTAAAAAAATAACGAACCAGAGATACAAAACCATAAACTTTACTGAATAAGTAAAGTAATTTTTTATTGTTGTTCTTTTCTTCTGGTGATAAAAAATTTGGCATTCACATTTTCAATTTTGTAACAGTAAAGGCAAAAGGCAAGGGGAAAGGCATGGATCTTCCCACGGGATTATATCAGGAGGGAACGTGCTCATAATGCTGGCAGTTGTACAGAGAATTGAGCAATCTGACTCATCAAAAGATATAATAAAGGAAAATTTATTTTCATTTACAGATATTATTCAGTATCATCTAACAGCAACTTTTTGCTTCTGACCTGTCAAGTGAACTTAATTTCACAGCATGAGCACATGATAAAGAACCTTTCCCTAGAGAACTTTCCCTGTTTTGTCTCATTTCAATACATAAATTTCAATAATAAACCCTAACCACACAAAAAATTGTCTAAAAATGTCAAAACTGCTACAGATTTACCCTTAGTTAAGTAAAAGTGCTAGAGACATTTAAGATTTATTTTTAGTATAATGTCAAGCACTCAATTTCCTGGAAGTCATCTCTTCCCTAGGTAGTAATAGAGAACAAATTGGACTTTGATGAAAGCAATGGTTTGGGTAATAGTTGTCAGGATCTTTCTGAATTGCTCTAGCACGTGATGTATGTATACAATGTTCCTTGTATATTAAGTTTAATTACTTCACTCTGTGGCCTTCAGTTGAAGACAATGTTAAAACAAAGGCTACTTCATGGAATAACAAAAAAAAAAAAATTGCAAATACATACCACTCGCAAAACACCTCAAGTATCTTCTGAATTACTTATGTTTAAATTCTCTCTTTACAGTCTTGTAAAGAGATTTATCAGATTTATTTAAAAACAGAGTCTTCAATATGCTCTTTGGGCAATTAATACTGCACTTAACTTTTATTATTGTTGTTTAATCCATAGCTGACAGATAACACATCTTTTAAGCCAGTGAATAGTATTTCTCCCTTTTAGCTACACCTGTACAAAGTATGTGTGTCAATTACTTAAATCAAAATCATGAGTGATTTTGACATTTGGAACTTCAGTTTCTTCTTTTTAGCCTCCTTCTGGGCCTTAGTGCTCTAAAAGACTTCAAGCAGAAGCAATTCCTGTATTTTAATGTGTTAGGAAGACATAAATAAATGTTTGAAAATGTAATGTAATGTAAATGTAATGAAAATAAATGTAAGAAGAATTCAGGTGGAAATACAGATAAATACCAAATAACCTGAAGTGAGCAGCATTCCTGTTAAGAATGCAGGAGTTCAGGGATTCCAAGATGTAAAACAACTGCAAAACTTTAAGACCAAATTATTAACTACAAATATCACAGAAAAGGCAACACAAACTTCCAAATCAGACTAATATCAGTAGTCTTTCATTTTTAAGTGCAAGGAAAATTTTTAGAAATAACACAAGGTAGCACCTCAACCAGAAATCAAACAAACTACAAATATCAGCTGCTCCATGGCCATGTCCTGAGGACACACGGCTGTTGGTTTCTAAACAATGACACAGACTCAGACCTTGTGTTAATAAAATGTAACGAAAGGTCAAGATCACATTTTTGTAATAACTTCTAAATCTCTGTGTGTTTGAAATATTCCCTTCTATGGTCAGGTACTTCAGTTCAAATGAAACTTTAATAAAGTTTCGACATGACTTAATATGAGTTTACTCAAAATACACAGATATTTTAAAAACTAATAAGCTGTGAGGAACATAAATGTTACTTTAAAATCTAAAATTAGGAAAGTGACATTATAATTTGCGCGGTTCAATTCTAACTGGTTTTCTAGATGATTTCTGAGAAAACAGGAGTGAGCTGCATTGCTGGCTTAAAACTTCAGACAAAGCAAAGGTGATCTCCTCTGGCAATGGTTCCAGTGGTCTAAAATGCATTAATATCAAAAAGTTGCATTTATTATTTGACAGTTGGGAGTGTGTTTAAAGTAGGTATTTGTTGAAACTTTAAATTAATTATAAATTTCTCGGTAGTCTGGATAAAGCCTACAAACTACAGTCATTGTGAAGATACAGGGGTTTTTACACTTCTTAGACAATTTAACCTGCGGCACTGGTCAAAAAACTTTTGTATCCATCGCAGACATCAGGCTGCTCAGATTTCATCTCAGCACCCGCCTTACATCCTCCAGATAGCGGGTTTTGCATCCCCTTCTTGAAACAAGAGAAGATAAAATGGAATGAAAAGCAAGAAACACAGACCTTGTATCAGCATTTGATCAGTACGCTCCTTCCTTCCTTGCATCCGATATCCTTTTCCTTGTTTTCATCATCCTTTACTTCCCATCATCCTTGCATGTTGGCTCACGCCCTGACTTGAAGGCTCAGCCAGGAGGCAGAGGAATGCAGGCACGGCCTTACCAGCTGGTTGGAATGGAAATTACCCGTCACCCTTCTGACCACCTAACCCCAGTAGCTGCCGTAAATCCAAACCTTGGGTAGCAGAGATTTTTTTCCTTCCTCAGCTCTGTGACACAGCTAGAGCTGGAGTATAAGGAGCAGCGGAGCAGCTGTAACCTGCCCTAGCTGATGCTTGGCTGGAGCAGACTGCAGCTCCCTCAGAGCTTTAGTGTTAACGGTTGGTAGGCTTAATTTTATTTTTCTGCCAAGATTTCGGGTTCAAATCACAGAAAAAGACAGAAAGAAACAGAACATACTAATTGTCTTTAATAAAGGCTCTTTCTCTGATTCCTCCCAGTCAGTAACAGGAAAAGAAATCCGTGGTGCGCACGGCATGCACTTCACATTACTGTGCAAAAAGCAGATCTATGAATCAGGATGACATTTAACAGAAAGGGAAAAAATAATCACGGACTACCTGGCCTAAACACTGTTGCATAGGCTCAACTTGTCTATTTTCCTCACTCCCAAACACTCCACCTGTTGCATGCAGAAACAACACCCACACCAATTGTTCAGGAAAAACACAGCCCCTTTGGGCTGGCTGGGAGTCAGGGGATCTGGGTTACAGCTGATGTTTTGCCAGACTGCTCTGGAGTCCTCAAAGGACACACTGCCATTTACCATTTCCCCCCTCTAAAAAAAAATGAGGCTAGCAAGACTTAATTACACACTTAGTGATGCTAATTATTTATGTACATAGAGAGTCTGAAAGCACCGGCAGCAAGGTGTCCCAGAGCTAAAAGTTATTAGTGTTGTACAGCTTTAATCACCAATAATATCCAGTATTAACTCATTAATAAATAACTGGTCATTTTTCTGAAGATGAGATCATGATACACTGTGTTTAGAACTGTGGCAACTAGGCAAGGCTAAAACTAAAATGGTGCCTATAATTTGGAAATCTAGAAGCCTTCTTTCCAGCAGGACAGCTGACCAAATCTGTTTGAGATATACCAGGTTACCGCTATTTACAGCTTTCATTTCCTAGAGATTCAAAAAGAAAAGCAACTGGTTCTGAACTTTAAATTACTATTATTATTGTTACTTCATTATCGTAGGTAGGTGGCAGAGTCAGCATTTCTCAAAAATTTGTTTCAGCCAGATTTCTCTTTAAATGGTTGTTGTGCCACTGCCCAGAAGCTCTAAAAGCAATGGAGACAGAATAAGAAAGATTGTGCAAGTAATGAGACCAATGATAAAAAAAAAAAAAAATAAATGTCACCAGTTCTTTAGCTGATAAGTTCATCGTTAACTGTAAGTGGAAGATGAGGATGCGTAAAACATGGCCTCACAGTGTTTCACTAATCCCTGCCCTAGAGCTACAGTGCAATCTGCATATATGTTTCTATTAATCAAATATTGAAGCAACTCTCCCAACATTGTGCGATGTTCCCTGTCACATCAGTCAAGACTGAATCGACAGTTGGTGGCTCTTTGGGGTAAAATGAGACTGTGTGAGACACGTGAGGTAAGTTCATCTGATAAAACAGCTCAGAGTGCTAATACACTCATTGAGGTATTCAGTTGTTTACATTACTTGAGAAAAAATGTCTTTCTGAATATTAATGTATCTCCTCTTTAAAAAAATGTGGCAAAACCAGGCATGCCAACTATCAAAGAGAGGAAAAGGAGAGTGTTCCAAGCCAGCAGCCTCTCCAAATCTTCCTGCTGGATGCGTTTTGGCTTGTTCAGCTGTTCATAATATATATGACATTTTCTGGAGGAAAGGCATTTCAATTTTTGTATTGCTCCAAATGAATGATTTGACACAGTATTCCAAAAGGGATAAAAATAAAAGTGTTGGAATGTAACCTATTTGTCCAGTATGAAGACAAAAAGGAGAGTCACGAGCGCTGGTATGGCATGCTGGTGTACACAGCCCATTTTGAACACTTATTTGACATCTCATAATAAACAGCAGGCTTTACAGTATGCTGAAGGGTTCAATTTATTCAGATTTTTCTGGACCAACTGGAAACACCAGAGTCAGGGGACTGACTTTCTCTAAATTCCTAACATTAAGATGCAATTCTGTGTTGAACAGCAGGAAAAAAAAAGGGGAAGCAGTTACCTCTCCAAGCCTCCTTGTCACTGTTTCTTATTGTCACCTGCTGTTGGGACCAACTTCTGCTGAGGTGGAAAGGGACACAGGTAGTATGAGTGGAAAATAGCTTTGCCCTCATGCCAAGACAGGTATATAATGAAACATGCTCACATAGGCAGGAAGATAAGCAGCATGAAGCTGGAATATGAAGATATTCTTGATTCTGATAACCATTAGGGGAGAAAGAAATCACACAGACACATCGGGAAGAGCACAAGAATTGAAAAGAGGAGGAGAAAAATAACAACAGAAAAAAAACGCAGAAAGCAAGGATGGGATGTCTGGCACTGATGTGGGCTTTGACAGAATGATGAAGTACCCCAGCAGGCCAATACAACCAACACAGCTAAAATGAAAAGGGAAGGTGGCAGCATTTTCACAACGCTAGAAAAGAACAGTGGGTAGTTTGGAATAGCTGAAATGGAAAAGGTTTGGGATAGCACAAGCAAGGCTATTTTTAGAGATTATTCCAAGTATGAAGCTGGGTTTCTGCAATAAGGCTGGAAAGGAAGGAACAGAGTGGAACATACACTAAGGAAGACCAACAAAACAAAATGCTGGTGTCTATATGTGTGGTGTTATTTATTGTGGCAGCTCGGGAGAGGGGATGACAGGGCTCCCAGAGATGAGGAGTTCAGCATTCCCCCGTGCTGCAGGCAAATCAAGGGACGCGTGGGTGAAATGCCTGGGAAGGTGAAAGAATCAATTCTAGATGAGAGGGTGGAGGTTAAAGACAGAGGAGTCTGTTTGGAAACCATCAGCAATGGAAATCAACAGATGCAACTTGTTACACCATAAAAATTGATAAAGGGACCCCACCAGACATAGAATTTTTTTTTGCCATTTGCACTGCCTGCACACACTGAAGTGTTCTATGGTGCTTAACTAAAGCTGCTTTTATCCACTTGGGCCTCCTACAACTTAGCAACAAGTAGCACACACACTCATCAGGTACACTGCCCATCCAAAATCAAGAGCAGCGTCACAGGCGAAGCACAGCAGACCCCGTAGAAACTGAGCGTAACATTTTAACATGGCTAAAACCAACTTTACTTCATATATCACCATTAAGCATTTCCAGCATCATAATTATCATTGCAAAGAAGAAAAACTTGGGTGCAGCAGGCTTTTCCCATAAGAAAACCGGTCAGCTGGTTCAGACTGCTTCTCTTCTTGTCACATACCTATTAAATGCTCCAGACTGTTTAATGTGATAAAAATGTCTAGACTGGTTTTTGACTGAAAGCTTAAAGAAGCGAGTTCTTTGCCCTTGGCTAGCAAACCCCTTTGCTCCTTTCTTGGTAAGCACAATAATGTGCATGTTGTACTTCTGCAGACCACGCTTTCTGCATACATACAATAAAGGAATCTCTAGTATCTTCATAAATCTTCTGAGATTTTAGAGATGAGTCCAGGGAAATGTGAAGAACGTACACACAGTATATACATACAATACCATATTGTGTTGCTTTGGATGAAAAAATCTGGGGCTTATAATTAAAGGGCAGACGTTGTTGAGGAAAAGGGTGAGCATATCTCTCAGTTCAGTGAACAAGAAAAAAAGAAAAATAACTGAAGAACCTCTATTAAGATTGATAAAGAGTACGACGCTGTGCTGAAGCAGGCAGTAAAGGTAGAGCTTAGGCAAGAAATCCCAATGGGCACATTAGAAAAAAATGGTACTACAAATGCATCAGTGCATTCAATGCTTTGTGGTCCCTAGCTGCCCTCAGTCTTTAGCAGCTGCTTATTTTTGTGTAACAAAACCTCTGACATAATTACAATCACTCTAAACTTAGATGCAAGTACACAATTTATACTAAAAATATCTCTGGCGGCGACAGTACTCAGCTCAACTGGTACACACCCTTCAGCCCTTTCTTTTTAGGCTCTATAAACCCGCATCTGCGCAGCGGGTTATGGTCAAGGAACAGGTGCATCTGATTCGTGTCAGCACGTGGGAGTTGGATGTTGGAAACTAAGCTGCATACCTTGGAAAAAGCTCGAGAAGAAACACTATCCCTGGACGCCACTCATCATAGCTGACTCCCAAGGGAAATACAACTTGCCAAAAGAATTAACGGACAACATGATGTGACAGAAACATCACTTTGGCACAGTTGCAACTGGACTGTCAAATCATCTATCAAAGTCCCACTTCCCATCTTCCTCTACCCCATTTGTTCCCAGAGCAGTCCTAACATCCTGAGGATAATTTTTTGTTTAAAACGCTGTTCATCCTCGTCCAAGACCCTAACTAATTCTTGTTCTCTGTGATCAGACCATAAAGTGCACTGCCTGTCAGAGGAGTTGAAGAAGAGACAACAGACCACTCTACAGGAGAATGGTTTTGGAATATCTATGGGAAGGTTGTTTCACGGGAAGAAAACTACAGCTTTTCCACATTAAAAAACTGTGGGCAGAAGGATCTGTACAGTAAAGGGACTGGCCCACCACTGAGCACTTCTGGTTTCCATTCTCCTCAAGATACTGTTTTTCCTGAGCAAGCCTCAATGTTCCCCTCCGTTAAAAGCAAGAATGGGGTTTTTCAGCATCATGAGGAAAGGCGTTTAGATTGTTTCTGAAGCACTCGGATACTTTGTAACCACACCACCCAATGGAGAACAGACTGAGCAGGGCTCAATGTCTAAAATGAGTCTGCTGTGAAATAACTACGCACAGAAGTTGAAAGCTTGGAGCAGGAAGGTTGCACACTGGGTTTTTTGTTTGCTTGTTTTCTTAAAATAAATATTAATACAGGTTTTAGATCAGTAAGTCCTTCCTTTTGTCAGTACACTCTCCTGCAATTTTTGTTTCTGTACAGTTCCCATCCATGCCAGAGGGTGCTTTCCATAATCACGGTGCTGCTGAATTAAATTCCTTCTTTGCTTCCTATACGCACAGTTCCTTTGGGCATCTGACTGAAACGGCACATGTAGAGAAGAGGGAATAGGCCCAGCTGGTGTTTCTCTGGAAAGCCCCACGCCATCCTGAGTGACACTGAGACTGGTCTGCAAGTTTTTTTTTTAACGCTGAGCAGCTGGCAGAAGCCTCCTGAAGGCAGGCACCCAGGCTGTGCTTACTGAGATACCAGGTTGTTGGCGAGGTTTTTCCGGATGGGAGACAAAAGCAGCACAGGGAATAGCGAGGCTACTGCTTCTCCTGAAACAGGAGTGGCTGGCACAGAAGCAGAAAGAACAGATTTTCTAGTTACACCTTTCCCTTCCAAAGTTGCATTTTCACTGTTTTCTCCAAAATCTCAATAGCATGGGCTAGTTATGGGTTAATCAATAATATTGTTCACTGCAGCATGCAAACCAACATGCATAAAGATGCCTGTGTAAGAAAGTGGGAACTAATTGTGCCCACCTCAGAGCATCCTTGCTTAAACACATTAAGGTCACAAATCACTGCTCTGGCTGTGTACAAAGCGAGTAGGTGACAGCACTGTCCCCGAGTTAATTGTCACCAGTGCATGCTGGACACAACCACATATCAGAGGAAACCAGAGTGACCTAACTGCAGAAAACCCAGGAAAATGCAACACAGCTCCTCATTCGGAGTGCCAGCCATAAACAAGCCCTTTTGGAGCGATCAAGGGTGAAAAAAGGAGCAGATCCCCCCCAATAAAAAGAGCAGTCCTACCCCTTTCCTAACGCTTCCTTTTGGATCATCTCATTCCTGCTAGCCTGAGCAATCTGGCTTAGCTGGCTCATCTCTGTAGGGAAGTGGAAAGCTATTCACTTGGTGTTTTCTGCTAGCTTCATGCACTGTATCCCAGTCACACAGGAGTCCAGTCACAACCAGAACCAGCATAATGGAAAGACCGGCAAGGTGTGGCTGAGAGAAGCAAGAGCACCAACTTTTTCGGTGGCAGCAAACTGCGATACTGGGCCAGCCAAGCTGGTCTCACACACGCTACTGGGAAAGAACATTGTGATTTTGAAAACTGGTTGACTTTGAGTATGCTTTCTCTCAGCACTGATTCTCTGCAGTCCATTTTGTCAGGATGGTTGGTCTGATTTACTAATTCTCAACCAGGTTTGCTATTTCCGTAAATTTTACAACGGACTGCAAATTCTGCTTTAAGCAGAGATTTACCTGTTTACAAAGGGGTTTAAGAACCTACTTACTGTAATGTAAAAAAAGCAAACCCATAGCTACAGGTACCATAGCTGGTAAGTTGAAACATATTTTCAAGAGCCACCTTTTTTTTTTTAATAAAATAAATCCCGTGTGAACATAAAGCAACAGATAGCAGAACTATTAAGAAGAAGAAAGATGGACAAAACTTATTCTTAGTTTGTTTTTGAAGCTATAGTTAAAGAACCACCTGATTTTAAAGTTCAAGATGGCAATACTTGAAAATCAGGTTGAATACAAGATCACGCAGGTGCTGGATGTGATAAGCAGAGAAACCGCACTTTCCGTCGGAAATCCAAATTCACACACAAGATAAGAAGGAATAAGTTACTCGGGCAAACCCGTCACTGTGGCAGAACTATCAGATCTAGGACACAAAGGCTGCTCTTTTTAAGCTTCTATAACGGACAGTATTCTGTTACAATTAAAGAAATCAGACTTCCTTTTGCTTTCAGACTGGGTCCTGATAGGCACAAGGTAACGTCATTTCTATTCACATCTGCCTTTCTTAGAAGGTGTGGCTTTGCTTTGGAGTAGAAGTATGAAACCAGGTTGATAAACCAGGACAAAAAGTGCCACAAGATCCAAAGCTAAAAAAAAAGGCACAGCTCTAAATAAAAGCACCAGCCGCACTACCTGAACCCCTATGACTGCAGTCTCTGGCACGTGCCACAAAGTGAACTTGAGGAACACAAACTCTAATGAGCAATACTACACCGCAGAGCAAAGCCACCCACTCTGTAATCACATCTGTGGCTGAAATTAAGACTTGCCCCCACAGACCTGCTTTAGAGATGACATGCCACAAGGCCAGTTTACTCAATGTTGTTTACAAAAATATTCTTGAAAAATGTCTGCCACATGTTTAAAATTTCAAATGTTAATCAAGGAAAAAAAAAAAATATAAATGAAGATGTTTTTCCTTTTTTTCCACACATGGGTATTGAGACATCCTTTTTCTCCTGCATCAACACTAGAGAGAGGGTTCCTGGAGAACGTGATGCCTCAATCCACCATTTTGTTCACATAGAAAGATTTCCTGGTTTGATTTAAGTGATATTTCCAACTGCAACTAGGTGGTCCCACAGTAGTTAACACTGGTCAAAGATCAGGTATATCTGATACACAACCTGGTAACAGAAAAAGCAGCTCAGACAACATTAGCACATGGATGCTTTATTCAAGGTCTTCAGCGGGCACATCTATGCTCTGCAGCGCGACACGTAGGTGTGCGAGTCAGCTCTGAGCTGGCAGCGCTTCCCCACGCTTTCTGAGGTGCTAGAAGCAACCCCACCGCACAGGTTAATTTAGTCTGCTTCTCAACCATGCAGAGAGCTCCACGTTACTACTGCTTCCAGCTCATTTAGTGCTTGCCCGGGGATCTTGGGGATTTCTACCCATTATGGTATGTAGGGCAAACATACCTTCTGGTGCAACACTCTAGTGTGAACGGCTTCGCAGTACGTTTAGAGTCGCTCAAAACAGGCTGGCTGAAAGCCTTAAAATATAACAAAGCAATCTTCAAAGCAATCAGAGATGATTTTAGACTGCAGTAATGTTCTCAAAGACTCTTCATTAACACTTGTCTCTGTTCAGAATAACAGCCTGTAGCCACCGAATCCATAAATCGCTCTGTACTAGCAGTACTGCTGTAATACGCATTTTCAGAACGTACAAACAGCACCTGCTCCTATGTAACACATCAAGATGGTGCAAATGCAGGTCTCTAACAGATTTCTGTCTTCCAACTATGAGCCTCTCCAGGCAGCTGCACTATAAGGTAAGGGTCTCCGAGGAGACCTTATAGCGGTCTTCCAGTACCTCAAAGGGGCCTACAGGAAAGATGGGGAGAGACTCTTTAGGAGGGCCTGTTGTGATAGGACTTGGGGTAATGGTTTTAAAATAGAGGGAGGTAGATTTAGATTACACATCAGGAAAAACATTTTTACAATGAGAGTGGTAGAACACTGGCACAGGTTGCCCAGAGAGGTAGTGGATGCCCCATCCCTGGAAGCATTCAAGGCCAGGTTGGATGGGCCTGTGAGCAACCTGATCTGGTTGGAGATGTCCCTGCTCCTTGCAGGCAGGTTGGACTAGACGACCTTTGAAGGTCCCTTCCAACCCAAACCATTCTATGATTCTGTGATTCTATGATTACTCCGGCAAAGCATGGGTGAAATTCAAATCCCAAGTTTGTACTCTAGCCTTTAAAATTGAATGTTTACTTCAATAAAACCATTGTTTAAGGATTAAGTTGAAACTGAAACTCAGGAAACTGAAGCAAATTCAGCTGTGAAAAAGTATGCATTTTTTCCCCACTGACTCCAACCTCTGTTCAGTTTCCACACTACTTCTTAGGAAGGGAACCCCATAAGGCATTTGCAAGCAATGTTTCACAATGTAAGCAACCTGCTTGCTAGATTCAAGAACATCTTGAACAGCCTGTCAAACCTATTTTTTGCTTATTCTGTAAAAGACATAACTAAACATTTATAAATGGTAACAATCAATACACAGAGATGAAATAAAACTGCTCAGCTAACTTCAAGGAAGAGGCAAGTGCCTCTCAAACAATGGGACAGAGAAGTGGGATGGTGGGACACTTGGGAGGTGCAAAGGATACAAGTCCTGATCATTCTGCTGGCAGAGGACCAGCCAGCATCACCCTGTGTGAGACACTAGTTTCGTTACAGTTTCCACAATGTTTTCTGCTTCTCCCAAAGCCCTCAACAGCACGTGATTGAACAAGAATCTCTGCATCCATCTTCCACACGGTTGCAAATAAAAATTGGAAATCTGACTTGTCTTTGAAACATCATTAAGATCAGAGACAAATAAATGAATGCAAACACACACAGATTTTAGTTACTCCTTTTGGATACTTCTTGAGCAGTTTAGCTTACATAGTTTCATACCGCTCTGGCTGTATGAAAAGTTTGAAGCTCTAGCAGTAACAGATGTTTCTCAGCAGTATAACGTACTCTGGAGCACCTTGCATGTCTCAAGGGATACAAGCCATCTGAACCATGAGTAGAATTATATTTTCTTCATCTTGTGACGGAGGAGAGAAAAAAAAAGTTGTTCGCGAAACATTTGAGATAGGTGCAGAATGAATCTCACAGAAGACAGCTAACAGGTTAAAAAAAAAGATTATAAAAAGAAAAAAAGAATATAGACCTAGTCAGAAGGACAGAGGGATGCTGGATCCAGAATCACTAACCTGGGAAATCTCCATGTAAAGATTAGCCACTATCATTTGGTTTGGCTGTGAAATTTTTGCTCAGCTCTTAATTATAGACCATTTATACAGGTCTTTGGTTCAGCGTGAGAACACTATTTTTAAAACTATTTATTGACTGTGTTTACATTGAAACTGTGCAAAGTATGACGAGAAAACATAGTTGTAAGAGGCACAGAGACAGAAAACCCAGTGGACATATACCTTGATGAAGAACCAGATGATCTGGTCTAACTTTTGATTCTCCTCCCAGGGCATTCCCACCCGCTTAATGAAATGGAATTTATGCCTTACTAGCCAGTCTTACCAAATTCCATTGCCTGTTTCATGTCAGATGAATACAACAGAATGTTACACCAAAACATACAGAACCTAGAGATGCCATTTCTGCTAAATCCAATCATGGGGACTATTTTCTTGTACAGAGTCAATAATAAAGATCAAGCAACAGGAACAGATAGTGTTAATATCAATATTAACCAGCTATAATAAGCAGAAAAACAGAAAAACAATGAGGAATACTGGTGGAATGAACTGAAAGTGACAGCACTTAAGGAAGGTTTCTGTGCATTGTGGACAGTGTCAGGACAAACTTGATTAAAGATAACCAATAACAAGAGTACGGTCTTAGATACATTATTATTATTAATAAATAAATAAATATAATAATAACAACAACAACAACAACTTCAGTGAAATGGCCCAAATCACCCGTGAGACTCAGTTAACTCACGCTCTTCTGTAAATATCACTGCATCATTACCGGCACTACTACATGTTTAAATACACTTGCAGATCTGGTCCAAGTAACACACGAAGTCAAAACCACATCAAAGCACAGCTAGATCCCTCAAAGTCTGGTTCCCCTGAGGGTACTGAGGACATTGCTGCTTTCTTCCTTGGGTCAAAATTCTACTTGGATCTCCCGGCCCACTCCTCTGAACATCACAAATGCTTACTAATAATCTCCTATGATTTTTGACTTGTTCATAGGATCAGCTTTCTGAACGTCACAGTGACACAGTTCCTACCAAATTCTTCTAGGACAGCCTGGAAGCTCCTTCCAAGTATAAAGCATATATATTGGGTTCTTGTCATCATGCGATTTATCCCAATCTATTTTGAGAATTATCGCTGCAGAATATCTAACAGATTTCCATTATCACACGAGTTAAATCTATAATTCTATGATATTAAAGATGAAATAAGCACTCTGCTTCTGCTTCATTTTGGTACTCTTCAATCATAGCTAACAAAATTGTCATTTCCAATAGTTGAGTCAAAGTAAAATTAATAATGTCATCATGTTGGATCTGCAATATTTTCGTGTTAATTTGCAGGCTTCTCATTTATTCTTATTCCATGCTTTGAATGTGCTTGGATCCAAAACCATTTTCCTGAGATACATTTCAAATATTCACACTCTAAATGCTGCAGAGGAACCTGTAATTTATAGTAAGACTTAAACTCTTGCTTAGCTTTGTAATTCCCTTGATATTAAATCACCTTTATTAGATCCTCTTCCTGTGAGTGCTTTAGCAGAACGCTCATTCCTTGAAAATACAGCTTCAGTCGTATTAAAGGTAGTAAGTCTCCTACTCCTATTTGCAGCAATCCTTTAACACAGAGGGAATAAAACAAATAGATTGGGTAGACTTAAAAGGACAGATTAAAATCAACATGAAGATGTCATCAAGGATAGTAGCATATCAAAGTGAGTGTCAGCTGCAAAAGCTGTGACTAATGGTGAACTACAATTATGAAAAATAAACACGAGCTTCATTTTAATCTGATTTTTTTCAGCATAACCTCTTACTGTCCTCTACATGCTTGGAAAAAAAAATCAACAAATACAGCTTCTGCTACTAGATAAGATCTTAGCTTTTGGGTAACTTTACTTGAAATTATTTCTCTCTATAAAATGAGTAAGCTTTTCTAAATTCAATATTTAGAGACTAAAAGGTCCAAAGTAAGCAGGAAGATTTATCTTCTGATGTGCTGCCAATCACGCTCAGAATGGCCTGTGTCTTAACAGCAAGTTTTAAGATTTTTTTTATGTACACACACACATATATATATAAAAATATATAAAAACTTGCAGTATTCAATGCACAGAGACTGTTTTGAGATACTTCATTAATTTGTTAGTTAACCATATTAATATCTTCATGCAAAACTTGTTTCGAAAGGATTCAGAAGATTGCCAAGTCTTGGGCAAAGGGATACAGCTGTTTCTTTTAATAAATGATTGACACTAAACCACAGTAAGTCAGTAAATATCTGATTTCAGTCAGTTTTGCAGATCTCTGGATGTTAATGTATCATAACTTCAACTTTTTTTAAAAAAATCAATAATTACATCAGCTTCATAAAAGATGTTTTTAAAAGGTGTGTGCATCTCATCAGATAGAAAGCCACCAAATTCTGCAGTACTGAACGGATGGGAATGCACATCTTTTGAGCATGTCTTTAGAAGAAAGTTTTCATCAGAATACCTCTTCCTTCAAAAAAAAAAAAGCTCCAAACCTAAACCAACAACAACAAAAAGCATTAAGTCCTTGTACTGGAGGAGACTCAGAAAAGTCATCTACTCCACGATCCAGCCCCTTGAAGGGCCAAATCCATTCCATCCTGATAGTTGTGACTAACTTTCATGCAAACACTTTCAGTGCTCCAAAGGCAATGAGCTCTGGAGGCAATCTACTCAAGTGCTTCACTATCCATTACCATGGAAAAGTTTTTCCTAGTTTAAATAATCCTCACTTCCAAGACTTCCATAATTCTTAACCTAGAGACCATAGTACATGGATTTTTCCTTCTCTCTTTGCAGAAACCTCTTGAGTATTTAACACCAAGGGTTAAATCAATGATCAATTTTCCAATCATCAGTCACTAATCTGTCTAAAAGTCATTCAGCTGATAAAATGATCTCACATTAAGAATGGCTAATGAGAGAGAGCTGACAACATGCTCACTCCACACAGTGTTTAGGACAGGCAGCTTCATCACCCTCATAGCCTAGTTGTCACTTTATGGAAAAAATAATGTCACAACTTACAAAGACCACAATAATAATTTAAAAAATCAGTTAGAAACGTGGAAGCATGTTGCAGAAAGCAAGGAAACGTGGCAGACTGTCTCATAATGCTTTTAAGTACTCAGGCTAAGACACTGGAGTGAATTTTCATATCTGTGCTTTTGTTGTAAAGTGCTGGCATCTTATCACAGCTTAGCATCCAAAAATGAATAATCCTTTGGAGCCCCAGACACAGTCCAGACCTTTGCTGGGAGACAAGCAGGCAATCTGAAAGTGGCATGCTGGAAATACACCTCCGTACTGCTCATGGAAGCACAGGTATTTTTACCTGTCCAATGCAATTCATCAAGTCTGCCTACAAGAACTCCAGATGGCTGACGGAAGACAAAAACATTCCCACGCGAGATCTGTTCATCCATCTGCAGGAGAGACCTGCAGATCCCACTGGCACTGTCCCAAAGTACAACAGATATCTGGAGAAGTCTGGCAACCTGCAACCTCCTTCACAGCGCAGAGGGAGGTACCAAAACTGGACGTGGTCTGTGTGAGCTTGCAAAGATGCGTCAGATGTCTGCTGGGCAACATAACAAACAGGATGTCTCAGAGAGGTCTCAGGTAGGATAATACTGAGAACATCAATTTTGGTGCAGAGTGAGCAATCATCACTTGCTCTCCCATGCACTACATTTGCAACAAGTGGCAGCAATGGATAACAATAAAATAAGTGTATGGGCAAAACAATGTGGTACAATTCTTACAAGAGAATATCTAATGGCTAATGACTACTTCACTTTTAGAATGGCTGGTATTTTTTGTTTTAAATTAGATGCATTTTTGAATGACAAATTTGAAACAAAGTCTTGAGGCAATGAACTTTTTCAGGTTCCATCTCAAAGCTGTTTCTGAACGGACGCACTGCTGGTTGGTGCTGCCCTTCACGTGAGTCACGCAGTAGATGTATAAGAGACTGAAAAGAGGCAATGAGCATGGTTGCTTAGCAAATGTTTACTGCTACTCAATAGGTATTGTCCCTCAGCAATCTCTGAGCACACACAAGAATTGTTAATGTCAAAAGGCAAAAAGGAGCACTGGACACGGATAAGCTGCTGTCAGTTTTTCTAATTGGTGACTGGATGCAATCAAAAATTCAACTGGCAATCCGAGCACAAAGACTTCGTTGTTTCTAGACTGAACAATCCCAGTTAATTCGATCTTTCCTCTTTTCTCATACTGTAATCATACCATCTCTCTCCTTTCAACTCTCTGTCCAGGGACCACACTTTCTCTGAAGTACTGTGCCCAACACTGGGTACTCCAACAGATCCTTCCTAGAATTTTGCTACCATAATCAATTAGGAAGCACATAAACTCCAGTAATTACTATTCATTCGGAAGTCATTAGGAGGACTATAATTAAAAAATCCATTCACAAACAAAAACAAAAAATCCAATCAGGAGTGATTGTTAGCTTTACTACTGGACTTGCGTTAAGCCTGTCTCATTTTCTTGAAGACACCTAGAGAAGCTACATTCCCTCCAGGCTCTTTGAAAACCCAGCAGTAGATATTAATTTAAGAATTCTGGCAAGTTCACAGTACTTTAAATGATTTTTTTTTTTTTTTCCTCTGAAATACAAGCGGTAATTAAAAATACAGATTTCCAGTATGACCTATAATCAGGAATTCAGATGTTCAGGCTCTGTCAGAAATGACAAAACACACGTGCTGTGACAGCTAAGATATCAGCACATGCTGGGGTAGTGGACAGAAGCGTTCTTGAAAGGCCAACAACCCTGTTCGTGCAACTTGGCTGGGAATGTTTTGCTTAAAGAACATGCCATTACAAGTTTGAAAAAAAACGGTTAATGTTTTTGCTACATAGTTTCCAGTTTACACAATTTTGAAAAACTTCTCCTTTTAAAATTCCATCTACTTGATTTGAAATTAATTATTATAAAAATAAGGATGCAAAAAAATAGGAAAACAATTAATTCTTCAGGGGCTACAAAATACATTTAACTTTAGCTTAGTGTTGGACTGCTGCTTTTAGCTTTTAAAATACAAAACAAAGTACAGGCCAAAGCACTTCTCCCTGTAATCCTTATTATCATGTTTAGGTCACTGAAATAAATTATAGTACTTGCATGAGATTTACTACTTAAAATTTTCAATCCAGCTTCAGCTCGGATTAAAAAGATGCAAGGAATTAAGGAAGAATGAGAACACATGAGCTTTGAGACAGATCTACACGTAGTTCCATCTAAACAAGGATGTGATTAGCGAGGTCCAACTATGACGTCAATCCTGTGACCTACAAATCCTTACAAAGGGTTAACTACACATATTGCAGCTAGTTTCACTTAGCAACTACCATGTGGGTTTGGTGGAGGAGTATTCTGCTTATGCTGGTATTTATGAGATTGATGCTGTTGAAAAAAAATGGAAATTGGGCTTTAATCGATGATTTTCAAAAGAGGTGACAAAGGGAACCTCTACTAAACAAAGAAACACATACAACGCAGTGATCTTCTGAACTTCAATACATACTTTTGTTCTACACTTAACATTTTTGTTTCACTATTAAACACATTAAAAATTAAATCAATTTTCTCAATTTGAAATTGCAGTATCTCTGGTCATTGAAACACTGCAATAAGCTGACAGATAGGCAACCAACAACATATAATTACTTAATCTACAACTTCCTCTTGATTGCCAAGGCTTATTATAAATAACATGTAGACACTGCACCTTCCTGCCTGCCCAAGGCTTAAGGCATGCTTTTTTTTTTTTTTTAAACACTATCCAGACAGCTAAAGAACACAGCTACCGTTAAAGGAATCTTCAATGACATCAGCATGCTTCAATTAATAGAACGAGCTAGCTACTACTTGCTGGTGCTTATGTCTATATTTAGATTTATTTGATAGTTGCAGTAAAATTAATGAGTTAACACATATTGAGAGTTTCTAGGATTCAAGACCAAAGTGAGGAGAAACAGAACCTCTTGACCTTTTCCTGTTAACCTAAATCTGGCCACATCCTCAAACTTTTTGCGATTTAAATAATTTACACTCAGCCAGTCAAAATGTTCCTGTACCCTACACACAAACTCTTTCACAAGAATTTCAATGGGAAATTAAATACATTACTACTGTCTCTGATGGCGGCACGCATTTCAGAGTAAGCACAGTGCAAAACTGAAAACTCACAATGGAAGACAATCACATCCATTTCCTAATGTAACTGAGAACTCTAGATAGTCTCCTTTTTTAAAGCATATGAATTTGCAAAAATTAAGATTCACATGATCACTCCGTCTCAGTTTAATTACTCTCCCAAGAGAATATCACATGCATAACCAGTGCCAGCTACGCTCCCTGATTCACTTCAAACACTTAGGTAAGATCATCTCTCTACTTCTGAGAGAAAGGAGGAAAGCTCACATTACAGATGCTAAAATACGATGCAGGGAAGGTGACCAATCTAGGTTTACCAACCCTTGAATTACACTGAATGGTTTTTAACCTGAACTCCTTTTTGGAACACCGCCAAGGATCTAGTACCAAGGGATACTTTAGAGCAACATATTCTGCATACAAAAGTGCCAAGAGAATATGTTAGAGAAATTAAATCATTCTGTTCCACTATTGAGCACTCATGGAAGCCTAAGCAGAGGCTGCTAATTAGCTAATTTGCAAGGACTCTGAGCAGAACAGTATTTAAAAGAATTCCAGCGGTATAATCTTTAAGGGGCAAGACCGCCTGGCCTGACTGGCTAGCTAGCTTGCACGGCTTGTCAACCCTCCGAGGCAAGACAAACCATTTTTAGTTGGACAAGGATGGGCGGGTAGATTTCTGAAAATAGCTACATCTGCAGTTTTACAGTTAAATATGTAATTTCTTCACAAAGAATCTAATCAGACTCCCATTTAAGTGGACTGCAAAAGTTGGATCAAGAGAAGCAATGAATCCAATCCTCGTTCCAATTTCCTGTAGTAAAATGGGCATTGTTCTTGAGTTTATCCAGCGATCTTTGTGATTGTGACCAGGAAAAGTACCCGGGCAGTCAAAGCTGAACTCAGGAGAAGGTCTGTTTTAGGTGCTATGGAGCAGCACACAGCCTCTAGGGATGCTGTGGTAGCTCACGAAAATACCACAGACTTCTCTGCTTATCTGCTAAGGAACAGTAACCCCTAGCCAAACAATTCTAGGGCCACAAAAATGATCAGAGGGATGGACAAGGGGTAATGGTTTTAAAATAGAGGGAGGTAGATTCAGACTGGACATAAGGAAAAAAAAAAAAAATTACGATGACAGTGGTGAAAACTGGAACAGGTTGCCCAGAGAGGTGGTGGATGCTCCATCCCTGGAAACGTTCAAGGCCAGGTTGGATGAGGCTCTGAGCAACCTGATATGGTTGGAGATGTCCCTGCTCCTTGCAGGGGGGTTGGACTGGATGGCCTTGAAAGGTCCCTTCCCACCCTAACTATTCTAAGTTTCTATGAATCCAGAATTATCACATACCAAGTATTGCTGGTTCATGACAATCTCATTTTCTGCAACGATTTACATCCCAACACCAAACAGCGTCTCCCGCAGGCAGAGCTGGAAGAAAGCGACCACCAGTGCGCATGCAGACCTGTGCCTGGGCCTCAGCAGCAAAGCTTCTAGCTTGCAGCGCTGGTGACCAGGCCTCACATCAAATTAGAGGCCTGGTAAAATCTGATCCTCACTTCATCATTCCTTAACACAGTGCAAGTCTCCCGAACAGTGTTTTAACTACTAACTCCTGGGTTTTGTTGGGGTTTGGTAGGCACTGAGCTGACCCACCTCAGAACAGATCTGCCCCCAGAAAGCTCTGCATTCAAAAGGATAGTGCATTTTAACACTCCTCCTCTCCTCTCTCCACTACCACCACCTACTTTGCGCGACTTTGCTAACTTAACCACCAACTGGAAAAGAAGAAAGTGACCCTGCAATCCAAAGGACCTCTGCAGCTTATTTGTTACTTTGATATTTTCTTTTAAAAGAAATAGGAGGCTGAAGTCAAAGCATTTCTTTGGTCAATTTTCTTTGAGAATGAGTATTTCAGAGTAATTTCTTACAGGTGGCAAATTACATCTCTACAGGTTTTCAGAGGCTGCAGGTGAGGATTTTATTTTGAAATACAACAATTACCTTTCCTGTATATGACGTTTTATCTTCCCAAGCTCTAATACTCCAGTTTTAGGCCATTTCCTTCTGAGGTTTGCAATTTTAAAATCACAGTAAGTCCAGCATGAGACTACAACAAACCATATTTTACATGGCGAAGGAGAACAGTTGGAACTGCACATACCTCTGGTTTTATTCTACTAATGTTCTGCACGCAGCTCTTCAATCACTGTGCTATACTATCTTCTATAAACCGATCGATTCTGTACATACAACACTCATTTCAGAAGTGATACTCTTTCTGGTGATACAGCTTCATATCCTGCTTATGAAACACCAGCCTGAAAGCTGTTTTCAAAGTTACACAAATATTACATCTAATCTACTATGCAAACGTCTATTTTGGAATCTTGACAACAAGGAACTAATTTTTTTTATGCTTCCATAACATTTGCAAGTTGGAAAAAAATAAAGAAAGAAGTGTTCTGCGTAAACAGGAACCTCCTTTTCATGGAAATTAAATGCCAAAAACAAATATGGAATTCCCTCATGTGGCCCTGCTGTTTTCTTCACTGTTTTCCCATAGACTTCAAAAAAGAGAAGTCTACACTTGGATTTTAAAGAAATAAAAAAATCTTACACTGCAGAGGGAAAAAGAAAATGCTAATATTTCTACTAGTTTCAAAGGTTTCAAATTATCTGAATGGGGTACACTGATAAAGCCAGCACAGCACTTTAGGCGAGATGAAGTTTACAGATATCACCCAGTAACTTTAACTGAGAACAGCTGAAAAGAAAACAGACAAGCTTTGGACACAGAAGTCACATTTTTAGGACTGAAACAGAAACAGCAAAGTTGAAGCTAAAGGTAGGTTATACTTGAGCTTTTTTTTTTTTTGCCACTGATCCTCCGCTGATCATTCTGTCAATGCTTGCAGGCACACCTCATGGTCCCTAGGATGAAAGCAGCAATTCTCTAGAGCAACAATAACAGAGGCACGGAAGAATGTACTGGCTCAACTGCTGGGACTCTTCTGTGATAAACCACAATTCCAACTTGACGGAAACTAATTTTCAGTCATTACCATCAAACATCACTAGATAAGGCAGCTCTCCACTCCTCTTCCCAAGCTCTGTATGTATAAACCCCTGGTGCCCTCTCTGCACCTTCCGCACATCCCCCAAAACATCTCCCTCTTCTGCTTGTTCTCTCCTATGTCCAGATGTCCCCCAGCTCTTCACAGACTCCCTGTTTTGCTGAACTGGTGAGTTGTTCCTCTGCTGTTATCCAAGCCACTCTGCCTCCTTTCCAAACTCTCATATCCCTCTCACTACCTCTCGTTTATCATTTTTACTTTCTTTATCCCTCATCTCCTTTCGCTGAATACAAGTTGCTTATGTTCTTCAAATTCTGTCTCCACTGTTTATTCCAGTTTCTGCCCCTACATTTCATTTTTGACTGTTCATGAGCCATTTAAAACTTGTTTATTGGGCAGGGAAGCTCTTCTCACAGGCAATGCTTACCAAGATTCAGGTCAAACGCTGGTTCAAGTTCCAGCTTGACTGCAGGTCCTGTCCCACCTCAGGCAGTTCTACAGCAGAAATATAGTATTATCATTTTCCTACCCCAATATTAGCACTAAAGAAAGAGAAGGAGAGCCCAAAGCATGCTCACCACTCACTGGGACAAAGTCTTTGGAGAATTTACGTGTAAAATTCTGAGTATACAAGGAACAGTCTTGTATAGTCTAAAACTTGGTCAAACTTGGATGATTTTCTATGCAGAAATGGACACCATTGCCTCACCACCACTTTGACTACCTTATGGAGTACAAACTGTAAGAGCCACACACTGTTCATTCTCCATGCTTTAGAGCACCATCAAGGCTCTTAATATCAAACAAATTACAAAAGGTAACTTTTTTACTAACTTCAGGGTTTATTTTCCCCTACAGAAGCATAAGTCATTTTTATAAACTGAAGAACATGCAGGTATATCAGGGGTTTTTATGCTACTAAATCAAAACACAAATCACACAATCCTTAACTAAAAATGCTTCTTTAAGAGTATACAAAGAACTGGTGACATTTTGGGTTTTGGTATTCTGCACGACGCAGGCAATATGAAGATCTTGAATTAAGTGAATTACATGATCCTAAAAGTGGAAACTCCTGCAGCAAACAAGCAATATTACAGTCGTAGTCCATTTAAAAAAAAAACCTCAGAGTATCAGATACCAACTGACAGGACTCCGTTCTAAAAGGATAAGATGGTTGAAGAGGGTGGGAAAAATGTGTGCGCGTTGCCTGCACCTGCAAAACTCTGCATGCAGACATTCACGCTGAGGATAAACAAGTAGTCAGCCATGCAGCTATTTGCAGAGTGTGCACTTAAAAAAGTCCACTTCCATTTATAAATGCTGGACTTAAACAGCACAACATTCATGCCTCTGAAGTGAAAAACTGAAATTAAGAGTTTCATATCACAACACTGGAACAGGTTGCCCAGAGAGGTGGTGGATGCCCCATCCCTGGAAACATTCAAGGCCAGGTTGGACGAGCCTCTGAGCAACCTGATCTGGTTGGAGGTGTCCCTGCTCCTTGCAGGGGAGTTGGACTAGATGGCCTTCAAAGGTCCCTTCCAACCCAAACTATTCTATGATTCTATGACTGTCCATGCGAGATATCCAACACGAAGTCCTAGCTCTCATTCTTACACAATTAGAGTCCCTCCTTATTCCTGCCAACCGAGGTCTGACGTGGCTACAGTTTAATGCAGGTGGTTTGATGTTCCTCCTGAGTTTGTGCTTTATGCATCTGCCTTTCCAGTACCAGATTTGTGAGGTTATAATACAAAATAAACTCCCTCTTGCTTCTTGGGTGAAAGGGAAATAAGTATTTTTAAAAACAACAACAAGAAGAAGCATTGAAGGATTTGCTAGATGTGGCCTTGGCAGAGGGGGTGTCCCCTCTTTTCCTCTTTTTCTATCAGAGATCAGTTGTTCCCAACAGGTGTGGTGCCTCCCACTGCCAAACAGTCCACCAACAGAGGTGTGGAGGTCAGTACCTACAACGGATCTGTCATTGCCAAAGCCGCTGGCACTACGGGCAAAGAGAAGAGAAAAGGTAACAGGACAAGATAAGGAGGTGGAAACAGAAGTCTGACTGTTCTTTTTTTACAGTAAAATATCAAAAAACTCAGCAATATTTAAAAAAAAGATGCTATGCTCTGCCGCAAGCTTAAGTAAACTTTATATTTGGTCGAGTAAACTCGGCATATCAAAACATTGCCAAACATGGTAAGCTAGTAACAGAACTGAGTCAAAAGGCATTGTTTGAAGGGAGAAATTTAGATGGATGGGAGGATACTTGCATACAAAACGTCAATCAATTATGCAACCATTTGCATGACTCAGTATATGCGAAAAATCACTCTTCTGAAGGAACGTGCTTAAAAACATACGGAACAATATTCTTTCTCCATAACTTTCCTCTACTCTGCACTTCCTCTGTCCATTTAACAAACACAAAGGTGCTTCAACACTGCTATGGATTGCAGAACATTTTCATTAAACCTTAATCTCTCACAGGAAATAACAAAAATTCAGCCTGTAGCTGTTTCACCCAGGCTTCACTTCCCACACTGAGATAACTCCTGCTGTCCAAGTATGAAACCCACTGACCTGCTAAGCCCAGACCTGCAAAAAAAGACTGTATTGTTCCACAGGACATCATCCCATAACAGATTTTCCCCCTTTTTAAAGTCAAGTAATAGAGAAAAGCTTCAGCCCTCCAGGTAATGGTCAGACACTTGTAACTGCATTACTGCAAAACAGTCAGATAGCTTATGTTCCTATTACACATGCGGGGACAGATTTTCAAAATGGCTCAATATTTAAAGTTTCCAAAGAACTGGACTCCTTTTTAGGTTCATGAGTGAAGTGCATGAATTTTCTAGTGCTCAGCACCCAGTGAGAACAAACAGTCCTGTTCATATCACTTGTGCAGCAATTGGCCATTTCTCAGAGGACGTTATCAAAAGCCGTTCCAGCTTTGTTCTTTTCAACAGCATTGCTGCCTAATGGCACCAAACATTTCCTGCAAAATAAAGATAGGCTTACTTAGCTTTTCAAAATAATCCATTCGAAAAACTGGGGCAGAGAACATGGGGAATGTATTAACTTGTCCCGATTTTCAGGAGGAACTGTCAGTTGGTCCGTACGAGAGGAGGCCATTCTCTCACTGTGTAAGCTTTGCATTTCAGGAATTTAGAAACTGGCCTGGGGGAAAAAGATAATTCCTTTTCTGCTGAACTCACACATAAAAGGATCTGAGCTCTGAGGTGCTTTGTCACTTTCTTCTCTAAGAAAGAAATTCTCTAAAATATGAGCACATTTTGATAATTTGTGCAAGTCATAAAAGCAAGTTTACATAGTCTGGTGCTTCCCTCTACACAAAAGATGTTTCCGTTACAACTACAGTTCAGAAACAAGAGCCAAGTACGGTGACTGTAGATGCTCCAGAAAAGACTGTTCTCTGTTTAATAATCTTCTCAGAGAAAGAGGCAAAGCAGAGAAATGGCCTTGCTTACCATCATTATGGTTATTCTGATTGTTCTTCAGTATGCATGCACGAGCATCTTTCTTTAGGCATTGTTACAGAAGCAACAAGTGGCTTAGTAACAAAACTGAAACTAAGTTCAGCATTTTTTCTTATTTTGAACAAGTCTTTTTTTTTTTCCCTATTTTCTGCTCAAACCTGAAAAAAAAGTCTAAATTTAAGTACTGCTTGTTGACTTTTATTTTGGTGAACTTAACTTCACAGGAATCCCTCAACGCACAGCAAAACTGCACTTGTGGAACTCAAAAAACCCCTGGGTAATAACAGGGAACCAGCACTGCCTGCAGGGTCTGCTTCCCATTCAGGAATTGCTAAAAAGCTACAGAATTCCAGTGTGATCGAGGCACCTTAACATCTCCCACTCCTCCCCTCGGCAAAAACCCCGTGCAAAAATACTACATCTTCACTACTGATTAAGTTTCTTGGTTAGTAATCTCTCCACAGTGCAGTGGCATTTTAATCTTTATAAAACTGCAAGCAATGGTAACAGTTTTCAAATTCTTACGGGTCAAATTTTAGCTTTAAATTATGCCTCTGTTAAACTTTTATATTTTCTCACTTTGCCACTTCTCCCCTCTCTATTCTTCATGGCAGTTCCTAAATTTCAGAAGACTCAGCAGAGCTGTAACCTACTCTAATTTTGATGCTTATTCATTGCAAATGTAGTCACCGGGAAATCTGGACATCACCATAAGGATAAGACAATTCAGTGCAGACAGCAAATGCCAGAGAGTTTAATAAGGTAACATGAGAATACACAAAATATGCCAGTAAAGAGAACAGCAATCAAAGCCCAAACAGATGGTATGTGAGATGGTACTGAAATCAGCACATACAGCACTGAGGTAAACTGCAGGCAAACCACCACACTGCAAAAGCATTACTTCAACTCGTGTCCAGCACAAATCAAAACCAAATTGCAACCCACTGAGAAAACGTGCTTCACTATTCTATGAGTTTACAAAAATGCAAGGACTTTACTTCTCCACTATAACATTACAGCCTTGTTTTCTAGCAAACTGCACTCAGATGTTGCTCCTCTGACATCATTAATCTCCATGGAAACCCCAGAATGACTGTTGGCCTGAAATAGGTTCTGTCAGCCCAGATCAACTCAAAAGTAGTCCAGCAAAAGGATCTTCTATTTTTCGGCTGCACATTTTTACCAGTGAGCACAGCTGAAGAGTTACAATTCCTGTGGCCACTATGAAATAGAGCTTTCATTCCTAACAATCAGAACATACATAAGTTGAACTATTTTTCTAGTTGAGACTAAAATACAGAGATTCAAAGACTACCTACTTATAGAGTAAGATACAGACCTGGAAAAACTCAAAAGATGGGCCTGTGTTGGGTCTTAGAAGATGATTAAAGCTAGGAGGCCAGGCTCCTAAAAATCTGTATCTCTGCACAGCATAATCCCCTTACAAAAAGGGAGTAGGGCAAAGCAAAGAGTCCTTTCTAAAGGTATTTATTAAAATTTACTTTTGGGGCTCATCAGGGAAATGTCCATTTTAAGTGGAGTGCAACCAGATGGGTCTTGCTGAGTTTTTCTTTCTCCTTCTCCATACCAACGCAGCCACTCTCCATGACTAATGTCCCCAGCAAGAGTCAAGGCAGTTACTCAGAGATGTTTTACCTGGCAAACAGGTTCTCTGCAAATGAGTTTTGTGCTGAGTTAAACTGATAGACTGAGACCTAGAGATATGCCAAACATCAGGAAAGCTGTTTTCTTGGCAAGAAGCCATGTACACAAACTGTTTCTACAAGAAAAATATACTGCCCAGGTGTATACAAATAACATGTTATATATAAATAATTAGACTACTTATAGATCAAAATGGTTATTCTGTAAAAAGATTTGCACAGTTGCAAGTATCACGCTGTACTAAAACTTGCTTTCCTGAAGGTACTTCAGTCATTGTTATGAATTTCCAGGGACAATTAACATAAACAAGCATGCAGAGAGTATTAGAGGACTCAGTTCCAAAAGGAGTTACCTCTACTTAGAGTCGCAAGTACTTAAACACTTCCAGAAAACAAAACAAAACACACCACCAAAAAACAAACTACCTTACTTCCTTAAGTTTGACTTTCCCAACTCTAAGTCTTACAAATTATTCCCCAATCATAGTTTATTTCTATTCTGGGCAGAAAACTTCTTTTGTAGTGTATTTGTCCACTTTCAATCCCAATGAAGTCCTGCGGCTCTCTGTATGGCTGTTTTTTTAAGATACTATGGGAATACAGTAAACCAGAAATATCTTAAGATTGTGCTGTTAACAGGCTCACTAACTTGAGTAACACTGCTGATTGTTAGTAACATCCAAGGTACACTGTCAAGTCTGATTTTTTGTTTGATTGCTTATTTTAGCTCAGCAGCATGTAGATGTGCACTACAGAGACCTGGCTGAACTTGGTAGAGGACTTGTTGATACCTTTAATGTTGAGTTTATGAGTTCATTTGTTGATGAGTAAGATGCTAAGTGAGACACCAGAGACCCACATTGTCTGTGTAGAAGAGTCCACGCCAATCCATAAGGGGATACAAACACGGCCCTGAATGGGAGCTTTGCTATGTTTTATAGGAAACCAACCTGAGACTCCACGGGCCTTGACTCTGTATGTCTTTGAACAGTAGGACATAGTCTTTACTAGCACTGGATTCCACACAAGCTTCAGTTAATCTATTAACAAGGCCTCTGCATGCCTCATAAGTGTCAGGCCCTTTGCATACCTACTCTTTGATGTGGGAAAGGGAAAAGAGGATGAGAAGTATACATCTGATGAATAAGACGCTGCACTGCGACCCTCAGCCAGTGACCGAGGTGTTCAAAGCGACACGGTCTCTAACTTTGCCCCTTCTCCAACTAACAAGCAGAAATAACAAGGCAGTTGGCTTGGTGGCATCCTTATTACTGAAGTGCTGGGGAAAGAGGAGCGCATTCATCAAAACATAGACTGAATTATGCCAGTTTTACAAGCATGCGTCTTTAGGGCGCACAGCAGGCTCTCACCTTTTTCTCACTGTGGAGGAACCAAATACGCTCTCCTGTCTTTGTGCTCACTACTGATTACAGGGACAGAGTCAACAGGATGGCAACAAACAGAGCTTGTCTCATGAGAGAAGAGAAGAAAGTGAATGCTAGACAGCAATGTCTTTTGCTCCCTCTGGAAGTTCCTTGTAGTTTGGTGTAGGCTGAGCCTTACACTTGCTAACAATATCATGTCACCTGTGCAGTTTTGATTTTTGCCTGGAAAAGAAGAGAAGCGACAAACCACTGGATTTTAACTCTTAAAGAAGTATCTATCCAATAACACAATGATCATACAAAACCCAATCAAAGATTCTACCACCAATGGTGGCCATGAGGTGATACATCTAGGGAAGCATACCTGATCAGACTAAGCATGTAACTCCACTTTTCTCAGAATACTCTTCTGCGGTTTGGTGCTCAGAAACTTTGAGCTATAAGCAGTATTTTTGTGTTAAACAGCTGTCTTGATGGGTTTTCCTTTAATGAGTTTGTATGATCAACTTATTAAATTCCTAAGAACAAGCCCTAAATAACACAAAACCAAGCTAACATATATCTAATCTAATCTGCTAACTCTGACTCAGATTCCACCCTTGCAACCCAGGCATGAACGCCCAAGGAGAGACAGCAGTGGGATTGCTGCCTACGCCTATCTCTTTCTTTTCCTCCAGGCCTCCCTTCATTTTTTATGATGGTCTCAAAACTATGGAACCACAGTGCACCATGAGAATACAAAAACCTTTCAACCAGAAGAATGACTCACTAAATTAGATTAGAACTAGAGCAATAAATTGCTGCTTGGGGTTTTTTTCCCCCTAATTCTGCAAGTCTGGCCCACCTTCCTTTTCTCTGGCTCCTGCCTCAGAGACTAAGAAGTTATGAAGCCTTAATAACCCTGCTGCTAGCATGAAGGAGAAATTGCTTGGTTTCTTCTCCCAAAGAGGCTTTTATGAAACATTTTGACTTCACCAGCTCAGCAAACAGAATACAGAACACTGCCTGTAGCAGAGAATATAAAGGTATGATATACTTGAAAAACATAAAGAAAGGGCAAGTAATTTTTTTTTTTTTTTTTTTTAGCAACTGATGTTAAATTTCACAAAGGGGGTACTCAAGTTTTTGTAACAAATGACACGCCCTGGTTGCTTTTGTTACTCATCTGCACCACAATAAAATGTCTCATTCTGGTCTTATAACAATTAACTGTAATAAATAGAAGCAGCAGGGAGAAAAATGAAAGAAAAAAAAATCCACAAGAGACAACTGAAAGTCCAAGCATTTATGAAAGAGATTGAGGACCAAAGGAGGTAACATCTGACAGCAAGGTGACAAACGTATCCTTGCTAGGCAAAAGCTCTGGCTGTATCAGCAGCCTGACATTGCTAGGCAACTCTCACTGAAGCACAAAAGGTTTATCAAAACAAGGAGTTTGTTAATTGCTGTGAAGGCACTGTGTCATTTTATTATACAAGAAGCACCAGACACAACAGCTGAAGTGTTTTAAACAAACTATTTTTTTTTCAAATTGCTTATTGAATATCACCTCTTATTCCAGTATTTCTAGCAAGCTATAGGGCTAAACAGATCTCATCTTCTGCGCAGTCCTGTGTACTTGACCAAAAAAAAGAAAGTTCTCTAATATCTGTTGTTTCAAGGACCTCATGTGTGGGTTTTCACTTTCAGGATTGCTGCGAAAAACCTGTTTGAGGAAGGTTCAAGTAGGCTTCCAAGCTACACAAAAACATTCAAAGCCAGCAAGGCCATTGTAAGGCTTAACTACAGAATGCAAATGCAGTTGATTACGATGAGCCTTCATAGGCCACAGAATCTTGTTAGAGGTTTAGCACTCCGATGCTAAAGTTTGTTTTGGTTTTAAATAAATATTTATACTTCTTAAAGAGCACTAATTTAAAAAGTAAGTCCAAACGTAACCTAATCACTTCTGGTATGCTGAAGTTTAAATAGAGACACATTTTCATTTAGGATGCACACACACATATATGCATCTACATGCACCAAACAACCACTGCAGCCCAGTAACAATACAAATGCTTTCTGAACTGCAGGACAGCCTGCATATTGTTGCTTTACCATAGCAAAATACTCCATTATCCACTTGATTTCTGAACAGCATGTATTCTCTTTGGCCCCATATGAATGCCAAAAAAAAAAAAAAAAAAAAAAAAAAAAAAAATAGTTCTGTTGCTGTTTGTCAGTTACCATGCTGTTGTCAACTATTTCACCCCCTGGGAATACAACATCCACACACAATTTCTCAAATTTGTGTATTAGTAAGCTCTGCCTAGCGCTAGCTGTATTTCCAGGAAAATGGTAAATCAGTGACTAGAACAGTTAAAAAATGTTAAGCTTTAATAGTAACAGACAGATTCAGTTTAGGCAGTATCGGTGACACTTGAATCATGTGCAATGGCAAGGGGGAAAACCAAAATATAGTGACACTCTGGTATATCCATGCAGAATATGGAGCTGGGAATATGAGGTGAGAAAACACTGAGTTGCCTGGCCCGGAGCCAAAACTATTTTATGGGTGAAAAAGCAATTCCAGATAACGCCTCTACTAGGTAGTACTCTCTTTTCTCTCCCTGCTGGGTACGTGTAGACACTTCTGCACAGTACTGACTGCAGAGAAAAAGACTGAAACTTTTTCCAGTGCCGACGATGAGATTTGCTTAGGTGATCTAGAGCCCTTGCTGACACTGGTCCAGCAGATGAGAGCATTTAAGTGCACTGGCCACTCTGCAGTGACTGTTGTGCGGTTTATTACTGACCCTCACCCTAATTTCTCCAGGAGGATTTATTAAACTAATTAGAGACCATAGCAATGGGCTCCCGTAACACACAAATATGCGTCAACAAGCAAGACATTCAGGTGCACCACAAAGAATTGTCTGGAGGAACAGTTACTTTCCTTTGGGCTTGATATCCTGTATTTTCTGGATGAAAAAGTACTTCTAAATGTAGACCACCGATTCAATATTTCTTCTTAGTCTGCAGGGTTTGCACCTCAACAGTTTTGTCTGTTGCCAGTGTTGCACAACGCTCAACCATGGCAACACAGCTCAAAATTCAAGCATGAAGATGTCTCACATTTAGCAAGAACAAGAACTAGATGGAACATTTGTCTGATCTTTTTGTTGGCTTGCTTTTTTCAGGACAATTACTGAGGTTATTATGAACTAAATGAGTTAGACAAGCGCAAAACCTACGCTACAGTTTTGTTAAGCTGCAATTTGGGAGCAGTTATGGAATCCCAACAGCTGCCTAGGCAGCCCTACTGTACATAAGTGTGTTTCTACCTGCTGCTTCATGAGGTTCTTCTTTACAAGCTGGTCATCTACGTAGTCAGGACCCCCCAACTATTCCCTCACAAACTGAGCAGGCTCTCATTGTGGAAATAATGCTACTAATCGCTGTCTCAGAGTTTACCAGCCACCAGTCTTTCAGTGGCAACAACCTGTGCCCCACATGCTACAGTTGCTCCCCACTGATCCCCAGGCTGCCTCCTCAATTAATAAAGCTGCCTCTTTTGGGTCTCGGCTAGCTTAAGGTATTGGATCAGGTTACAAAGACTTCAGTGACACCACCAGCTCCCTGATCTTCCTTCCAACACCATTGATTTGTTCTTGTCTCTGTAATACAAATGCTACTCCAGCACCGATTACACCACAATACAAAAAAGTGTATGGGTGTTTTCTCCTTTGTTCTTTAAGAACAAAATTGGCTGATGATGAGCTTCACAGTCTGACATCTCCACAGAAACCAGTGAAAGATGGTGGCAGGCTGATATTTTACAATATTATAAGCCAATACTGCTGTGAAACACATAAGACTTAGAATTTACGTACCAAAGTAACAGCCTCATTGTTCTCTGATACTCTTAATCAGTTTCATTTTACTAATTACAGGATAGTATATGCGAAGCCAAGTCATATACCTATGTATGTACACATACACACATAATTGATTCAAAGGAATAGAACAGTGGAATGAAAGTTTAAACTAATATATTGAGAGAGGGAGAGAAGCCATTAGCACCACATCTGCAAATTCTACTCAATTGTAATTTCTAGTTTACGAGCAAGCAACTTACAAAGCAGTTCTGGACTGGATGGACAAACAGTGGTCTAAGTAGACTGATGTGCTGGGAAACTCTTCCTTCTGTGAAGCAATAAAACAAGACCATCGGTATAAAATCTGGTGTTATCTGCTAGATCTCACTATAGGCAAAACACCCCTCCCATAGTCCACAAAAGCACAGTATTAAGACAAACACTTCAGAACAGAATTTGGTTACGTCACTTAAACCTTCCATGGGAAATGTTTTGTTATATAACCTTGCATATAAAAACATAAATTGTGGCTGGTAGTGTTGGAAGTTCTGGATGAAGCATGCCATTCCCTACTGCACCATGCCAGGACAGTTTTTAACATTCATAAAGCATCCCGAATGATTAATAATCATCACAAAGGAGCAGCTGAACAGTGCTGCCACATTTAGATCTTCCCAGAATAAATGCTAGCTGATTTTATTTGTTTGTTTCTCATGTCTTCCTTAGATGAGCAACATAAAGCTGGGAAGATTTCACTTCAGAATGAGTAACAGACAAGCTCCATTAACAGAGGACTAGTAGTAACACAGGAGCAGAGCATGAGTATTAAAAATTGTGAGGTCAGTGATCCTCCTGCACATCCATTCCTAAGGTTTCTAAGCATCCTGCCTGCCACGTGGCCAGGTTTCACCCATAAGTGATCACAATTAAAACATTCAGCGAGTGTATGTTAGTATAATTTGTATTTCCACTTCACCTCAGAGCTGCCGTCACAGGCCACACGCTGTTTTGTCTGGCATTATACTGAAACAGAACCAAAGTTACTCTGTGTCCCAAACAGCTCATGGGAAAAGTTGCCAGAGATAGACACAGCTAAACTGGAGGGGTACAAGGGGCCTTGGAAATTATGAGATAATACTTTCTACACAAGAGTCTCAAAACAGTGGTTTGTTTATAGAAAAGAGATTTTATATGAGGAATTGAAGAAGGATAACGAGGCAGCTTGTCAGATGTTATGGTGGCATCTTTTGCTGCAAGTGGCTGCAAAAATTAGAGTATAAAGGTCTTGAGAGTTGAGAATGGAAAAAATGAACAACAAAGACTTGGGTCCTGGACTGATCAAGGGTGAGAGTACGTTTCTTATTACTGAGAGAAACAGAGCAAAGGTGACAGCCACGGGGAATCATGGAGAAGAGCCTTGAAAGTACAAAAGGGCAGTTCATGTTTGATGTACAAGAAGCCAGGAAATAGAGAAGCAAACAAGGCAGTGACACCATCAAAGGAGCAGGCTAGAAACTGTGGAATCATTTCAAATTGGCACGAGTGAAGTAAGACTGTTTATCAAGGCAAGTTTGTTGCAGTAGCAGGAATGTGACATAATAAGAATTTGGGGAAACAATTAGATGTGTGCACAGATAAGCAGCTTTTTCCAACAGATGTTAAGCATCTGACATGCAATCCCCTCATGCAACAGCCTTCAGTCTGTGATCCAAAACTGTCAGTCAGAGAAGCGTCATGGTGGTGCTCACAGCACTTAATCAGGGGAAAAAAGAAAGTAGCAGAGGAATTTGGGGGAGACCAAGGAGGACAGAGGTACTGAACAGCAAGAGGTGAAAACAGCTTTTAGCTCTGTGTGTGAGTTTACAAGAAAACTAAAGATGGAAACTGACTACAACCAAATGCGCCAACAGCAGATGGAGCTGTGAGATAAGAGAAAAACCTAACCTTTAAGGGGAGTATTTAAAATAGCAATTCTGAAAATGAAGGCATAAAACCCTACCTTTATGTTAAGTCATGAAATGCAAGCCACAAGAGCTGAGTTTGATATGAGTATGACAACTATCCCATGTTAGCAGAAGGAGCTGAAATGACCTGTCACTTCTTTTTCCTGCCCTTAAATAAGCAAACACTGCCCATGCCTAATGCAGGTTAAATCCCAGCCAGCTTGCTGTCAACCAAGTGCCAAGATCAGCCAAGCACTAAGCAAACACAAACTCGACCCAATTTAACCACTATATTGAGGAGTCGTTCACAGTCTTCATGCTCTGCAGTCTATGCTACGTGCTAATACCATTTGAAATTTTTCAGAAAAGCACAGATGAGAATTTTGTACTATTTTCTAAATTCTCTTAAAAATAAAGGAATTATTTATTAAGAAGTCTGTTGATCTCTGGAAAGGAATAAGTAATACTTTGAGGTAGGGGCTAATGAACACTAATGATCTATAAAAAGATCTGCAGAGACAACTGGTATCACTCTGTCACCATAAGGAAGTCTGTAAGAACTTCACCAACACAAGCTCTACTTCATATCCAGATTCAAAACAAAGCTGGACAACTCTAATAACTCCAGATGAAACTATGAATTTTCCTTGAAACTTTCTGTAAACAGGAAAAAAAAAAAGCCACCTAAACCTGGTCCTGCATAAAATGGAGTCCCGTATTAGGCCTGTCAAGGGTAAGACTCTATTTGTCAGGGATCTAAAACCCATTCCTAAGACAGATTTTAACACCTGAGTCTTCTGTGAATGTTCTCCAAAAGAAGCAAGTTCATGCTTATATGAATCTAAGGCACAAAAACTGAATTGCTCCTAGCCTTGCTCGCTGAAAGAAAGATCCCAGTAACGGCCCTGTGAGAAGCAGAGACAAGAGGGATATTTTATGTAATCTTTAATCCCTATTTCCATGAGGAAACCCCACCTCTCCCCCAACTTCACAAGTAATCTCCTATCAGCCTTTTTCAAGGAAAGAACTCCAACCACCATTGGCACAAATCTTTTTGGAGGGCAGAACACACAAATGGCCAATCTTCATTATCAGAACTATTTTATGGAGACCTGGAGAAGAACCTGTGTCCAAAAGCTTGTTTGCTAGTCTCATCAGATAGCCTGATAAAAGGCATCATCTGCTTCTACAAATCTTGCTTCTCTCAAGGTAAAAAAGAAACAAATATTTTATATATAAAGCCCCTGATTGGCAATATTTACTAACAATTCACAAGAGGCCTAACTATATCACTGAGGCCTAACTATAACACATGGTGCTAATTGCAGTCTGGGGCCTACTTAAACAAGCTATCAAATGGGAATTATGTACGTAGCTACAGGATAGTAAATTAAAGAAGATGATTAATTTTATCAACAATAACACACTGAAAGTATGGGTAAGTTTCAGTTTGTAATTACATAAATGGGTCCACAATCACACAGCTGGCCTGCTGTACATCAATCAACCCATTTCTCTCACTTTTGTGAGGCTGAGCCCTAAATCATGTTGTGTAATTTATAAATTGCCATATTGAAACTCAACTAAGTGATTTCCAAACCCAGTGGAAACCATAGAACTGTTCTCAGGGCCCTTCAGACTACTGACATTCATGCTAAACATTTGCTACTTAATACAGTAACGTATAGCTAGATGCAAATCACAACATGGTAGGGTTGGTGAAGTCCTTTGTTATCTAAAACATTTTTACATGTTATCTTTTATCAAATCAGCATCATAGCAAAAGCACAAATTGGCACTAACAATCTAGTTCGGCACACAAAAGAAAACTGCCACTGCCAGACACTGTTCCTCGCTGCTACCAGAGGCTGAGTAACAGAGGGAATCAGACAGGAGAGACTCTATCCTCATTTCAACCCCAGCACGGATTGCTGTCCCAGCTACCAACCACACTGACAGGCTGTAAATAAATCCCTTTGCACCATCGCTGTAACAGGGACAACAGATACACACAGACCCTTGCTTTGCTTCGACTTGTCTACCTCTAACCTAAAGCTGAAGCCACAAAAAAAAAAAAAAAAAAAAAAAAAAAAAAAAAAAAAAAAAAAAAAAAAAAAAAAAAAATTAAAAAAGGAGAATGTTTAGATCTAGCAGCTGCCAAAGCCAACAATACAAAATCCTTCTAGTCCCCAGTGTAGCTAGTCAGCTGTATAGTATGCTAAAAGTTGAAATATTTTATTGTTGCTGAAGCAAAAAAAAAAAGTGACTGGAAGCGCTGCAGTACAATTCCAGGCAGAGCAGTAATTTCTGCCCTAATACAAGGACTGCTGGATCATTTGGAAGATTAATAAGGCAGCCAGCATTCACAACAACACTGCTGGATGGGGATACAGGAAAGGAGGAAAAGGGAACGGCAGTGCTGTTTTGTTTTCTTAAAAAAAAGTGGTCTTAATAGCTTTTATGACAGAAAAGTACTTCTAGCTAGATCAAGTTGATTAAATCTGCCTAATTTTGGCACCTAGTAAGCCATGTTCTTCAAGAAATCCCTAAAAACCCTTTAGTAAGCAAACAGGGAAAGGGAGGGGTTTGTCCATTCAAGTTCAAACACCTAAATTAGGCAGATGTGAACTTGCTCCAAAGGCCCTCCAAAACACATACGTGAATTACACAAGGAACACGGGTACGGATTTTAGGGAGACTGCTTCATCAGGTGCCATCTAGGCTGATCACTACAGTGGTAAAGACACTTTACAAGGTTCCCACCACCTTTTGTGCATAACTAAGTAAACTGACAGTTTGCTGCTATCCTACTCACATAGTTGTGTCTGTGTAGTTGCTTATGAGACTCAAATTATTGTAGGAGGAGAAAAACAAAACAAAACTACCAAATCCTACCTCTTTCCTTCTTTATTTTTTCCTATTTT
This sequence comes from Ardeotis arabs, assembly GCA_011801015.1. NCBI lineage: Eukaryota > Metazoa > Chordata > Aves > Otidiformes > Otididae > Ardeotis > Ardeotis arabs. The sequence continues at coordinate 55,133 of JAAGAY010137411.1, forward strand.
CTATACTCAGTTCACCGATGAGGGTTAAGGTTTGGATTGAGCACAGCTGAGGGAACAGTAAATTACAGTGGAATAAGGAGAAAAAAGCAAATTGAGTTGGGACAGGGAACTGCTAAAAAAGCTTTACACCCAGGGCAATCAACATGGATCTGCATCCTCACATTTCTGTTTCATGGAGGCCAGACACATTCATCTTTTTCTTTAGTACTGCCTTATGTGTGCTTTATTTGCAGCATGCTAACAGCAGTTGGCATTCTACAAAACGTTGGAACTAGGGATTAATGTTTTAAAGGATTTAAAGGCTGTGATGTCAAGCTGCTTTACAATTGTAAGGAACATTGACTTCTACAGAGGATTGTTACAGGAGCAGTAAAAATCATGTCCAAAAGGATGTGGTGAAGACAGACAGTACTCAAAATGATGAGATTTTAAGAATAAGCATACAGTAACGTGGCCACGTCTACAACAATACATGGAAAATGGAGAACTAAAAACATTTAACTATTTTGTGGACTTTGCACTGGCTGCTTGACTCAGTCATCTTTCTGTTAGTTCTGGTTTACATACATATCGCAACCAACGACCTGTCCACCATTATATTCCTACTGTGAAATCCTGGATTCACTTCTGTCAACAGGGATTATCTGCACCTCTGTCAATAGCAGAGGTTCTGCAACGGGGGTGAAAGAAATTACGTTTCAAGAGTACAGAAAGATGGCTCTTCCTGAATACAGAAAAAGCTCTGCTTGTAGCTTGGTCTCCTGTTGTACTGATTTTAGCTGCAGCCTCAGAGTAGGCTGCCTGTACGCAGCCTTCTCGCCTGAACAGAGTAAGCACCTGTATGTACATAGTTGTTTCTGTGAGTGCCAGCAAAGTCACTTACCCAACCTCCTGCTACCAGTATTATCAGAGCAAACCCAGTCTGAAGATCACTGCTTCACTGAAGGAATCTAAATTGCAAAAGCCCGCAGCAGTCAGAGATGCTTACGTCTCTCTCCACAGCTACTTTGTGCAGAGACTGTCACAACACTAATCCCGTGGACCCAAGGTCGCACCCCTCTATTCCACACAAGATCCTTGGATTCTCGGGATGTTCTTGTAGATGTTTTTGGTATGAAACTCCCTCATCTACCTCTTCACAAAGACTCATGTTTTAAATCAAGTTATCCAGCAACAAGTTTGTTCTGTAGCTTTAAATCTTACGAGCTCATGGGAATTCATTCTGGCTTGAAATGATAGAGTTACACATCGCTCCTCTTTCCTGCAGAAAAGGAATCTGCAGGATTTTATATTATTTTCTCGGTTCCCTTTAGAACATTTACAATGTAAAATCAGGAAGATCTCCAAAACCACAAGGCCATTTTAAGAAAAATACCAACACATACCCATACCCCAATTACAAAGATTTGCAGAATGGTCAAACAGAAGCCCACAGTTGCCACAGAAAGTAAACAAGAACCTTCTGTAAGACAGGTTGTAGCAGGAACAGAGAGAAAAAAGCTAAGAAAATACTTTGATCACAACAGTAACTGTCTCGTTCAGCTTGAGGAAACCCATTGTTACTAGAGGCATCACCAATTCCTTCACCAACGACTCAGCAGTGATACAAAACTGCCACAGCAAAATCATTGTGTCAAAAAAATTAGCCAACATTGGGAGATTAAAATAGGACTGTGTAATCCCTTCTTCATGCTCACAAGGTGCCAGTAATGAAGTCCTAAGACCCTTTCCGTGTTTCCAAAGTTTCCAAAGCAGGGTTCAAGTGACATGCCTACCAGAGTGCCAGGCAAAGAGAAGTGGTGAAGCAGCAAAATAGGTGGGGATTTCTTGCAAATGGACCCAAGTTTTGTGCTCAAAGGTAGAAAATACACACATGGAATCGAAATAAAGTGCTAAACTCTAGCTAGTTTTGCAGTGAAAACAGTTGTAAAAATTTATTTATACTCGCTGATGAACTAGGTGCTCTGAACAGCACAATTCCGTGAAGGATTGCAAAGAAAAAAAATTAAGCAGAAATACCAAGTGATGATTCCCAAAGCTTTTACTTTCTGTTCTTAAGGATTAAACCTGAAAACAGAAAAAGGTGGCTTCAGTCTGGCTGCAAAATAATTTATGAAGGTTTTTAGATGGTGGCAGTTTGACAGTATAAAAAGGTTGTGACAGCATAATAAAGTCACAGCAAAACTATACAATCTCAATAAAATAAGCAGCGTATTTTAAATTTAGTATTTGTCTATGTTATTTCATTTTTCTACATAACTCAGAATAAAACAGATTTTCTCCTACATATCCTCCTTTCACTGCTGATTTGAATGAAAAAAAAGAATACAGTGACTGTCATTATAGCTTGCCTGGAGCATAATAAAGTATTTTGGAGAGTTGCAAGTGTCCATTCTCAGCTCATGGCGATAGAAACAGAGAATCTATCATGACTTCTATATATACACTACTTAGCGTTATTTCTTATTTTGCTAAGGAAATAAAGGAAGACTTTCTTCTATAAGAAACACTGAAAGAAATGCTATTCCCTCCTACGTGAAAAATAAAGAAGTGACAGAGTAACTATTTTTATTTTTCCAATGGAATAAGATCTTTGGTTTTTCTATTCACTCTTTGCTTTTGGTTTGTCTCCAAGTGATTAAAAATTAAATGACTATGCTAATTTCTCATATATTATTTATACAGGTCAGATTTAAGTTATTTTTGACCAGAAAAAATGCAACAATAGCGTGTCTTTAAATCTTCTGTTTCAGGTCCACTTTCATATTTACATAACGTTATTTATTCATTTCTAGGTACTGGCTGCAGAGTTCAATGACAAAAGTTGTTTAAAAAAAATCAAACACAACAAAACCCACAAATTAGGTTAATATTTATAATGCCTGAATAGAAACTCTTACCAGAACATTGCCTTTGCTCTTGTTAGCATGTGTTCTACAAATTATGCAGATTTCTTCAGTTGAGGACAGCAACTCTGCAACCACTTGTTCAACAGAGCCTTAATTGTTCTGAACTCAAATGATCTGAAACATGAACTAATTGTCAAAGCCTTGCCTCAGTATGGCCATACCCTGATTTTTATTCCCCAGTAGCACCTAACTAATGTTTCACAGTGAGGCCATATGCTGACTTCCTTGTGGCTAGTGCACTGACAGGTGAACAAGATGCCTTTTGTCACCAGGAGTCTATATGAGACCTCATTTCCCAGGGCAAATGACATGAGTGCCACAACAACGCCACCTATGATCAGCTACCTGGTATATCACGCTGTGGAGTTACCTGCAAGTAAGCTGTAACACAGAAAGTCTCAAAGTAATTTAAGTTTATTCAGTAAATGCTCACAAAAGTACAGAAACATTCTCTAAACCAAGATCTTAGAATTTTAAACTGTCTGCTACTTCCTTTACAGCAATGATATTCTTCTCTTAAGTTTTTATTTTATCATCTAATAATGAAGCCTATCACCACCTTATTTTTTCCTTTCTCTAGTTCTTCTCTCTTAACCTGAATAAATTCGGTTCTTCATGTCACGTGCGCTACGGCTTAATCCAGTGTATCACCTGGACATACAGTGAGTTTACATACATACGCAGGGCATACACAATGTATACTCAGTCTTGAAATGGAACCTGTAGTAATTACATAGTCGTTACCATTTCCATCAGAAATAACAGAGGGGCTGTTATTTTGATCAGGAGCAGCAAGATGAGGCACTTGAGAATCTTACTTTATTTACACTCAATGATTATTCCTTTTGAGACAACCCTGGGGCACTGACACTGCCTGGACAGTCAATCCACGGGGGTCACTTAGGAATGGATCTCAAACTTCATCCCTCTGTGCTCTGTGGCAGGACCTTTCTCCCCTAGAAGACCATGCCATGTCTGTCAACAGTAGTTTTCACCACTACCATTCCCACGGATGAACAAACGTGTTACAGGTCACATCTGGCTGTGAGGGGTCCTGGAAAAATCTCACAATAAACATGAACTGTGACAAAAGCTGGGAACAGGGAAAACCCCTCTGCAGACCTGACAACGTTGCTAAGTCTCAATCAGCAGGGTTTTTGAAAAGAGCAATCCACTGACAACTACCACTAGAAGATGACAAGACCTTCCCAATGCAACAACATGTTGATTTCTGAAGGGAATTCCAGAAGATCACTTCTGAACAAAGTTGTCTATCCTGGACTCCTAGAGAGCCTGGGCACTTACATTTCTAGATGTATTAACATGAACAAGGCCCTGAGAGACTGAAAACCACGGCGGCGGTGATTTGTTCACAATAGTATTCCTTCTACTGAAATAAACTCAAGTTTGCTACTGACCCAATGGCTGAAGAGTCATCAGTCCCAGGAGTATTCACACTTGTGCACATACAGGTACATAACACTGTCCTATTTATATTTTAAGTCAGCTTAAATATAAGCTAATACAAGATGCACCTGCAACAACACAGAACTCATGGATCTCACTAAACTTACTACTATGTTTCCTATTTTAAAAAGCATTCCTTTTGGAACTTATGCACAATAAAGGAGCTTTGGGTAGTTTCACATCGTAGGAGTGTTAATGGTTTTAGCACTAGAAGCTTCTTATTCAAGTAAGAGTTCATGAACACACACAAACATACATGATCTCACCATGTTCTTCACTGAAAGGGTTATCAAGCACTGGAACAGGCTGCCCAGGGAAGTGGTTCAGTCACCATCCCTGGAGGTATTTAAAAGATGTGGAGATGTGGCACTTAGGGACATGGTTTAGTGGTGGACTTGGCAGTATTAGGTTAACAGCTGGACCCTATGATCTTAAAGGTCTTTTCCAGTCTAATGATTCTATGGTCAACTGATCCTGTTTAAAACTGAATAAAAACACACACAGACATTTAACATATGACCGCAGCAAAAAAGTTCCATTCTTAAGAACATTAAGATAAACACTTCCAGTATCAACAATAAAAACTAAACTATGATGACATTTTCAGTTTGATGTATTTAGAGATATGAATAGATTATAATACTGAAGGAACAAAGAAGTATAATTTAAAAAGGAAATATGCAAACTTGCAGAGAGCCAAACATATACCTTCATCCAAGTGGCTGGACCATATGATGTAAACAGTTGAAATTTGCATTTCATTTAATAAGACAGTTTTGGCAAAGAACTTAATTCTTAGTTCACTATTAAAATGGCAAATTGTCATTCATCAACTAAATGCTCTAATCAATTCCAGTGTATGAATTAAATCTTACTCAAACTTTATGCTAACCCTGTTTCATTTTGTAATACTTACCAGCAGAATGTCACAAAACACTTCATGGATTGTTGCTGTTTACTACTGTTTTCCATGAAGTTTTACATAGAAGAAAACATCAAAAAACACTACTACAGTGCCATGTAAGATTATCCAACATAATTTAAAATTAAAAAATAACTAGACTGCCAAGTACTTTTAACTGTAATCTTATTAAAAAAAAAGATGGGTCCAAAGTATTCTGTATTGAAATTATGAGAACACACTGAGCAGACAACATAAAGCGTTATAAACTAGTTTCACTTTGGACTTCTAGAAGGACTACTTGGAAGCTGTAAAAAGTTACACTGCAACACAGAAAGCCCTTGATCTTTTAATCTTGCGTATATTTAAGGCTATAATTGTACTCACTTCAGTGAGGCTAGTCATGGAAAAATAGTAAGGCTAAAAAATAATTACTTGCAAAAAGCAGAACAAAATCATCAGCCAATCCATTCTATGAGAAAATTGAATAAAATCAAGATCTAGACATAAAAGAGCATTCAAGGGAACTCTTACATGGAACAAGAGTCAAGATTTTTTGCAGAGCTCCAGAACAGCAAACAATAAGCAAAACCAAGAGTAATAAAAGACAAAAAAGTACAAATGACCTAAAGGACAAATGCAAAACTTTATATTTTTCCCTCATATGATTTTTTAATATTTCTATGTCTATACACTTTTCTAATTTTAAAGTAAATTTGCTGTCATTTTTGAGATAAATTCTCCACTTGAATTAAAATAGCTTAATAGTAACATTTTTGAGGTTTACTTTACTTTACTTATAAAATACCAGCGGGAGTCTGCATTGTCACTGTATAATTTCCTTGTAACCTAAATCTCCTAAAAGCTACAAATAAATTCTTTCCAAAAGAAAGATGCTTTTCTTTAAGCATTCTTAGAATTCTCTGTGACCGTTATTGAACAGAGGGACTATTCACTGCGATCTTATCGCTTACTCCCACACATTATATATAGTCCAAAGTCTGCTCCAGAGCAGGCAGGTGGAATGCAAGTGATTTGATCCGGACTGCATTTGGCCCTTACAGACCTAATTACAAAGCTGTATGGAATGAGCTTAGAGAAAACGCATGAAATAATTTACAATACAGTTATTTTGTGGTTTAAGAGGATCACAAACGAAGCTGTATCAGATTTTTTTTTTTTAAAGTCAATCAAATATCTCCCTGATCTCTTGTATTTGCCATACATTAAGAATAGAGAAACCAATGAATTCATATTTGTTCCTGTTTAAAAACGTTGTACCATGAGAGCAGTAAAACCACAGCTGAGCTGGAGAAATACAGCCAGCATTTTAGCACTGTTCTGTGAGCTTTTACTAGCCATGCTAAAACTGCTCAGTATAAGATAGTTTACAACACTCCTTCCCTCTCTGCTTTCCCCTAGACTCCACCAGACTCTAGAACAGTAACAAATTGCATTCCTGGCTTTCGCAGGCTACGATTGCTTTCAAGGATACCATTTTTCAAAGAGTTTTAGTTATGAATCAGACACCGAGTATGATTTTTAAATTCTCTCACTGACTTAAGAGGAGCTAGGATTTCATCCAAAGAATGTTACCATATGCTGTTTAACATGATCTGTAATGTAAACTGTGATGTGAAATACAGCCTGACTGTTAAAAGAACCAGAAAACTGTCTAGCAACTTCCTGGTACATATTTCTGAATTTTTTCTGCTATAAACTCAAGCTCCTTTTTTACTTAAAAAAAAAATTAAAAGGCATAAAAGGCTAACAAATTGTTTCCCCATACAAAACCAGGATCATTCCTAAGTATAAATTTCCATCAGCACTGTAGCTGACTGGTTTCAAGTTATCAAAATGACTGACTTGATGAAAGCTGGAAATAGGAGTGACAGGAAATTATACAAAGAACGGAATTCTTGACACTTTAAAGACAGAAATTCTTGCTCAAAACATCCGATAATGAATAAATTGACTCCCATGCAAAGAGGCAGTCAGCATGACTCTTCTAGCTACATGGCCGATGAGATGAAAGATGCTTTAAAGTGTTTTAAATTAGAAAAAGGAATTACCAGTAGAACTAGATTAGGGTTTTATCAACACAAGAAGTTTGTTGTTGGAAGGAAACAGAGTATGACAAGCACTATACATCAAAGAGAAGCAACCATGCTTTTCAGCTGGCAGCGTCCCTGATCAAACATCGTACTACCAAAATGCCAAAGTAACTGCCAGTGGCTTGCAGAGACGCTGCACGCAGAGCAAGGTGTGAAACTCGGCTATACTGGAGCATCCCTACCAGACATCCAGGATTTCCTTGCCTGAAGGTCAGTTGGGTCACTGCAGACTCCACCTACAGCATCAGACATCATGTAGATAGCTTAGATCACCAGCATGTCTAGGTTCAGCTGCAGATTTAAGCCTAGAGCTATCACCAGCTGGACAGATGTAGCCTATATGAATCTACAGATCACATGGGACAGTCTTCACCACACCACAGTCAAAAATGGTGATTTACAACGGAAGTTCTTCACGTAGATAAATCTGTACTATGTATAATTACGATGTCTGTTCCCATTCACACAAAATTCTCTCTGAAATTTTGTCCAGATAGATGAACAGTGAATTTTGAAGGGGGAATGCTCTACCAGACTCTGTTGCAAATACTGTTTCATACTTCACATGCAAAGTTTCTGTTCTTAACATTTATGTAAAGGTTCTTGCAAAGTTTCATAACTTTTCCATAGGTATTTGAACCATTCTGCTTATTTTAAGAGGTCTACATTACTCATGTAATTCTCTAGGTTTAAAAAGATAAATGATTTTCCATTACATTTTACAGGATTTCCAACAGTCTCTGCAAAGTTTTATCACATTTTTTTCCAATAGGGAAGAATAAGAATTAACAGAAAAAAGCCTCTTAAATCCTTTGGTATTTCAAATTGCTAACTTTTCTATACTGTTTTAGGCACATGTCTGCGGCAAAGAAAGTCAACAATTCCTCTGCCAAAAAGTCAGAATCAGTGATGTGCACAACCCAATTAAAAAAAAAAAAAAAAAAAAGAAAGTTATCTGACATTTACGATATCTTCCAATTGCAAGTCAGAATTAAAATGGTGCTTCATATGAATCACTGTGTACTAGGCTAGTTTTGCCTTTGTTTGTATATGCGTGCCAATCTTATTTGCAGTTCTATAAAGCAAAACAATAAACAAACGGTTGACAATTAAATAATACAACTCAAACGGTACGTATTTTATTTCATTTATTTTTAAAAAGGAAAATGTCTTACGTGTGCCCCAACTACGCTTACCATCATTTAACAGTAATGTATCCAGGCAGCCTCTAAGTCGATGAACCTTTGCTTTTCATCAGTTTGCAATCCACCGCTGTTCCCTACCAGCAGCTCCGTGCCATCCATTCATATCACTCGTTTCCCCACGCCATCAACAGTCTTCCACCCATCCACAAAAAGCTCTTTGACTTCATGCCACTAAGAGATTACAATTTAACACTTCTTCCTTAATTAGAAGGGCTGTTAATTTAGGAATATATCATTGACTTAAAATGTGATGCATTTCAAATTAAACAATAACAGTCCCCTCATTATAGCTTCAATCTATCAGACTGCTGGCCTATTTTTACGATTTCATAGTAGTACTTTTGGATGTCTTATGCTTTTCTTGCATGCTGTTGTGTGAGTGAAAGACAATTCCACTCTGTACCACTCCCATAGATGTTCTCCAGTTAGAAATAAATCAGAAGAATAAACCGTAAAAATACAAGTAGCAAAGAAAGCGACGAAGTGTGCAACTCCACACAGTGGAACTTCTCATGAAGGATATGCTTACAGGTCCCAATTGACTGACTGCATCAAAAATAACATTAACCACTGTCAAGGTAAAAATCTTCTGTGTTTTACTGGGAGTTTTCTTTTCTGCTACCTTTCAATTACAGCATATTAATACTAGTTCAGAAGCGCCTGAAACCTTTAAGATACCTCAGATATTCTGAAGGATGCAAAAAGTGTCTGACAACAGCAAAAGTATTAGGAAAAAAGGCTTTACAAAAGTTAAAATATTTATTCAAAAAAGTTAAATATTCCTTTGCTGTTTGCATTTCTCAAACATTACAGTTCTTTCCATTGAGTGAGGCCTAACCTACACTGGAAGATTGATTTATCTAAGCTCTATCAGTTTTGCATCATTAAAATACAAAGACCATATCCTCTTGTAGGGTAGATCAATCGATTTTTACCAAGATGACTGCTTTCACCCTTGCGCTTGTACTTGTTCAATTATATTAGCCAGTAAAACAAACGAACAAAAATGTTACAATATTAACTGGCAAAATCAGAATCAATACAATTTACGTTCAGGTGAGAGCTGAATTTTATCAATCAAAACCTACCAGAAACCAAATTTCAAGATTTTTTTTCTTATCCAAACAAGTCTGAATTGTACAAAGCAACTGTCTAGAACCATTACTTACACATATTTATCATTAAATAAGTAAAGGTTTGTTTGTTTACCCAATGCCCATCAGTTGATATATCAACTTCTCTGTGAAAAACAAATGGCACAAGAAGAAGCCTGAAAACGCCTCAGTGTTAAATCTGTCAAACTTTAACACTGGGTACACCCAACACCGCTGCTGGAGGTGGGATTGCCGCAGGCGCAGACACCCTCAAGCCAGCCTTCAGCCTGCCAACATGAGTAAGGGCCACCAGCGCAATGCTACGGGAGGTTGCCTCTCGGCACGGGTCCCCAGACGTAGCCGCTTCTCCAGTGATGCTGACGTCTCGTAGTGCTGCTGCGTCGCTGCTGGCGCCCACCCAAGCAAGGCAGATGGGAACCACTTCAAACGTAACTCCTGATGTTGCGCTGGCACAGCGAGCTGCAGGACACAGCATAACCACAGCAAGAACTCTGACAGTGCTGTTCTATCAGTCCTTCTCCCTGTGAGAAACCAATTCCTTCCCCTAAGGACTGAATTGTCTCACCCTGTACTGCAGGGCACAACTAAATCATTATGGCAGAATGACTCATACAGAGCACAGAGAAAAGAAAGAAGCAATACAGGGGAAATTAATTATTCTTTTCTTCCCTAAAGTCAGGTACTTCTGTCCATGCACACAACCCACATGCCGCAGCACCTATCCTCTCTTACTAAGAAACTCTGCCAGTTGATCCAGTGCCTGTCACTGCTGAGGCTGAGGCTCAGAAACAGAGAGCATTCATTATCCATCATATCAGCCATCCTGGCACACAACTAGCCTTACTGCAAACCTATGAAATGATCTGTTAGCCCATGCCATTCTCTCACACTAGCCCGCTTCCTTCCACATCTCTCTTGATTTTTAAGCAAATCAACAGTGCTTTAACAAGTCACAATTTCTGCATTGAAGACAGGCTAAGCAGTGCCTAAAGTCTGCAAGCAAAGTGATAAATTCAGGACAGAGATCCTGTATTTCAAGTGCTTAGTGTTAAATACTGGGATAAATCACAGCATAATGCAAATAAATACCTGTGTCCGCATCATCACAACATCATCAGACGACAGTAGATCTTCACTGCCTGTTGCTTCGTAACACCACCTAACCTAGAAACCAAATCATCTGGTGCTGTCTCTGCAGATCCTTCCCATGTTGCTGACCCAAAAAAAAAAAACCAAGAAAAACCACACAACCAACCCAAAAACTCCAAACAAAAAAAAAATATGCAACCAAAATATGGCAAAGATGAGTTACTTGCCTTCTATTTTTGCCAAAATCTTTTTCTAGGAAATGAAATAAGAATTCCCTCGTGCAGGATTGCAAATGGAAATAAAATGCTGTGAGAGCACTAAATGAATACCGTACTGCAGCTGAACAAGACAATAAAAGCATTGTGACAAATGGTTTCAGTGCCCCACTATATATACTATTTTCCAGTTCTGATTAAAAGCAGAGACAAGTCAAAAGGAATGATAATATTGATTCTGCTTGACATACATTTCCTACCAGACAGCAGCCTACTGCAAAAGAATGCCTGGTGACAGATTTTGTAGTCAAATACAAAACAGCCCCACCCAGCAGACCACCAGTAGATCATTAAAGACAATTCTATGATACATTCCCTGAATACACTTGCAGATCTGATCCATTCTGTAAGGAATAGTTTTATGGTTTACATTCCAGAAAATAAAGAAATAATACTGATCAGAGCCATCACGTATTGGCCCCAATCTATACAACTCTGTGCTTGTCTAGAGCAGGAACTGGGCCTTGTGCTGTTCTGAAGGTATAACAAGAGTTCACTCTCTTACACAAACATTCAGTACTCATTAGTGTGTGTACTGCACCCACTACTTATTTAATTTCTTTTTTTTTTGTACCTGTAACTACCATGTACTGGCAATGCCCTCTTGGTACAATGCAAGCCAGCCACAACTTCCTTCCAACGCAGCCCGTGCTGCCCTCCTGACTAATTTAGGTCCAATCACTCCTGTGTTTGCCATGTAAACGGAGTAAGCAAAATGGCCCTAGAAGTCATCAGCAGCCCAGTCTCTCCCTTTGGTAGCAGCAATACTTGAATATGCCAAATGTAGAGAAGGGAAACGCACAGGAAAAGGCAGTCCAGTCAATTAATTTTTAAACTGCCTTTTTTTTGGTCTTTGGAAAATAGAAAATTATTTTAATACACTCATATGTTTACAGGGGAAATGGGAAAGTATCTGCAGATACAGTCTAATCAATTTTTTCCCTTAAGGGGATGTATCCTAAAGCAATGCACACTCCCAAACCTCCAGATCCCTAACACAGTAAAGGCATGCGAGTTGATACGCACACAAAAGAATATCCCAATACAGGACAATAAACATTTCTTTTTACTAATCTTAAAACATATCTATAAATGATACTTTCTAAGGATGGGATGTAGTGAAAAGCTTCTAAAAAAAGCATTCTGTTTTATATTTATAAGAATCTATTCTGTAAAGCTCTGTTGACAAGCTCCCTTATAATGCCTTCTGTGCATGCCTTTTATCTGAGGTTCTGGAACTGCTTGGAAAATCTTAATTAGGTCTCAAAACACTCCTATGAAGAAGGCATATTCCCTTTGCACAGAAGTCAAGGTGCAGACAGCTTACGTGATTTGCCAAAGGTCACCAAAAGGCTCTGCTCCTAAATGGCACTCGGCAGACAGCAGCAGAGCTGTTCTCTCCCACACCCTCATCCTGAGTGGCATCCCTTAACCACCACATCACATGCTTCTGTCCCTCACATAAATATCTTATTCCTTCTTTGATTTTCAGCCACAGATTGAGCTGGAGTCCACAGAGATCCAAGAGTTTTTCCATGGAACGTACGCCTCCAGTTTGGGGCAGTTGTGTGAATTTTTCTTCTTTAATCTGGTCTATGCAAACGCAACTGTTCATTAAAGCTAAAGCAAACTCTGGCTAGTGTAATTAAGTGTTGTGCCTGGAAGGCTGGAATATCTTACAGCATCAAAAGTTTAAAATCTCACTTTCAGCCCTGCCTGATTACTTAAACCTCTACTATAAAACTGCAATGGATAAAATCTCATCTGAAGTTGAGATGATTAAATCTTCACTGATGTAATGGAAGAGTAGCAAACAATCAATTTACATTTTTCTAGGGATATTTACCTCTACTGCAGCTTTTGGTTCTGCAATAGAGCATATTGTCTGCCAACGTCCTCTAACTTAAGTCCAAAACTTCCATTCCTTCCTGCCAATCGTCTGCTTCAACAAATCATACTTGTAAACACTAAAACATGCTTTCATTTGTTTAAAATCAAGACACTAATTAAATTTGAAAGGATTTACTAGAGCTATAATACAAAAGTGAGGTGAGACGATGAGATGGCAAAGTTGTAAAAGAAAAGCTCTATCTAATAAAAACACCAGAAGCAATGAGGCCAAAGATGACTGATTCTTTTAATTGCTACCTAAAATATATCCAACTTTCCACTTGTATCAATGTGTCTAACAGCATATTTGATGAACACACACTGTGTACCCACAACTATAACCTGATCCGCTCAGACACCTCAAAAATCTGCACTTTTCAGGGGTGATCAGCACACACAGCACGTAACCTTTGTGCTCACCAACAGATTTTTCAGAAGAGCAAGTTCTGGTGACAGCAAACCTGAGATGAAAGTGTACCACTCTCCTGAAAAGTTGACATTTACCACAGAACTTGACTGACAGCTCAGCTTTGGGAGGCAAGGGTGGAGGTGAAAATCAATTTCACACTGTCAGTATATATTCAACCAGCTTTAAACATTACCTAAACCAAAGCAAATAATGAGTAATTTGTGCTTATCCGTGAGGTAAAGCTAGTGAAGCTGGTGTATCCAAGGCATTACTCAGTCATTAGGCTGAGATAAGTTTCATTTCTGAACCAGGAACAGACCACTAAAATTACTCCCCTTCCTTTCACATTTGGTCACCGTTTCGGCTACTTATTTAATCACTCCCTGACAATACAAGATACACGTTCATTCACATTAAAATCATCCTGCTGCTTCACACTATTCATTAATTTGAAACTCTTACATTTGGAACCATCATTTACCATTCAAACAGTACTTGGGAGACATGCAGAGACTAAAGAGTTGTCAAACAGAATGACACACAGTTTTAAAATGTGAACAAAGCAATAAAAGCTTTTATTAAAAAAAAAAAACAGCCTTGCAAATAGTATTTGAAAGTTGTAACTGTAGGCATAGCCAGCACTACCAAAAAAAAAAGAAAGAAGAAAACAAACCCTTGAGTGAAAAAAACTTGAATGTAGGCCTGCAAGAAGTATGATGTACAGTGCTTCCATTAATAAAAGGTTGGAAATAGCCCCCTCAGTACATCATAAAACTGAGTTAAAACATTTCTCACACAAGACTTATTGATGAAAACCCTGACAAGGAAAGTGAAGACCTGGTCCTAAACTAAACCAAATAAAAATATGGTCACCCCAGTTCTTTCACATGCCAATAGCAAGAGAACTGGAGTTGTGACACCACCACCCCACCCTTCCCCTGATATTGAGAACGGCTACTGCCAGCCCCTCGAAGTGAGATGTGCTACAAGAGAGTATACTTCCCTTGAAAACAGTTAGAGATGTTTCCATTCACTGCTCTGCTCAGAGATAAGCCCAATTTGAAAAAAACTCCACAATGCTACCAATGTACGAGCGTGTGTTTGGCCCCAAAGGGCACTGCAAGTTGAACAAAAATAAAATTCAGTCTTACAGCCCTCAGGCATGGGAAACAGCTCTCATGAGAGTATATGGACACATAATCCAAAACAAATCAGTCAATACTTGGAAAAACACCCAGAACACACTAATTCCCTGAATCCACTTGCACAACCAGCCAGAGCCCCTTGTTTATAGCTATGCAGATCGCAAGGAAGCTGAGGATAGGCTGCGTTAATTTTATATCATGTTTTTTAATTAAATCTTTCTGGCTACTCAGAACCCAATTTTCTCTTCATAATATGAATCTTTATTGGATGCCCGTAAATAGAACACGGATTCATTTCCATATAAAGAGATCTAAATATACTACACTTCACTAACGGAAAAAACAGAAAACCTCATGTTAACTAACATCTACTCTTTCACAAACTTTACACATACATCTACAGAAATCATTAATACAGCTCATGCTGCTACCAGGCAGTCCCTCTGAATAACATCCCGGCACCAGTAACGGATATCAGTGACATTTCAGTCCAGCTCTCCATGGCTAAAGAAACACTTCATTAAACTAATGAAAAGAAGGAGTAGCAGGCTGGAAAACAATGGCTTCTGAATTCCTGGTTTTACTTAAACTAGACTGGCATTTTGCCACAGATTTTAGCAGAGGCTGAAGTCACAAGTAATTCTGGAGAGTGCCAGGGAAAGGAGCAGAATTTCCTGCTGTGCCCACATGAAGAACAAACGCATGTTTTTGCGGAACAGGGCATCAGTAGCAGCTCTAACAGCAACACCTTGAGAGGAACCTCTCCTCCTGCTCTCTAGCCACAAAAGAGTCCAGGGGAAACCTGAAAGACCTCTTGGTAAAACAGGAGCTGAGATAAGTGAAGAGTTTGGGGGTTTGGGGTTTTTCTGTTGCTGTTGTTTTTACCGGGGATTTCGAGCTTCACAGTAGCTTCATGGTTTCTCTTCAGTCTTAATTATTGCATAACAGGACTTCTTCCTCAGGTCTTCATAACTAATTCAAGTGGTACATTGGGATTTGCAGATGTATCTCAATAGAGGGTTATGCCCACCTCTGGGTCATGCGTTTAAACTGTAGTGTAACACGGCTAAAAAAAATCTGGGATATTTTAGAAACTATGCATGGTTTGAACATAGAATAGAATAAGGCATTGTTCATTCTGCTTATTGTCTAACGCACACATATCTTCATCAGGGAAAAATCATTTTTCTTCTAATACTCAATCTACTTAACTGCTCATTTTGTTTAATAAAAAGTGTATTTTAGCAATAAGGTGCAAAAATATGAAAAAGCCATTGGCTTTAGAAGGTAAAACAGCAACAGATAGTTCTATTTACCTTTAACAACATATACAATTAACATTTTAGCTAAAAAGCTGAAGGTTTTGCACTTACTGTTTTCAAAAAGTATACTACACAACAAAAAAGGGAAGGCTGGTTTCATTTCCAGGCATTGCCCGTTAACAGCTTGAGAACGAAATACCTATTGTGGAATTCTGGCAATTACATGACTCAGTTGTTAAAATGACTGCAACACCATTCAATAGTTTGATTGTCTGTACCGAGAGCTGCTAGATACTGAACAGTTCTGAAAATATGGGAATCTAACCAGGAACTGATATCTTCTCAAAATCTCTCCAATTATTTATGAGGGAAGAGCTAACAAATCTAATGTCTGCACTTCTAAAGCTTGAGTCATACAAAAATCAGCTTATGATTCTGATCCCAAGTCATCTTAGCGGGAATGTAAGAAGGATAATTCTTGGGTTTAATTATCGTAAAGTATCACAAAAAAAAAAAAAGCTTTTAAAAAGTAAAAAAGTTTTGTAACAGGCAGTCAAGAAAAAGCCTGATAGTCCTAGACAGGTAAGTTTTCTTGTGTGAGGAGTCACCGCAAGCAGTTAAATTCTACAGAGCACGAACTGCATGTGTAACACTACACAGACTCCTAGTGTGTTTTTGTGTGTTCATTAGCAGCTTTGAAGGCTGAACTATTGCCTATCCCCTGTGTTCAGGCCAATATGATAATAAGATAGCTCTTGCATCTATGATTTGAAACATATTTCAATAATTTCACACCTTCATGAAAACCAAGTGCTCCCACTCAAAAAAAAAAAAAAAGGAAAGAGGAAATTAAAATCAGCCTGAAATCTGGCAGTTATTTGAGACAGGTTTAGGAAAAAGGTTATTTTATTTTTTTTTACAATTATCAAATTTGTTTAAGTCTGGTAGGTGAACCTCCTTCAAGTGAAATTTTGGTAACAGACAATGGAGGCTGTTCCTGACTCTTCTGTATACCAAATTTTATAGGGAATCACAGAGAAAACACATCTTGCCTCCTGCTAGATCCATCCTGCACATAAGCAAAAGTCTAGAGCTGCTGCTACTCTTGCTACAACCTCATGCAAAAATGGAAGTTGGCAGCTGCAACCCTGCAAAGCCCGTCAGTTTACCTCTGCTTCAGGCACTGTGCCAGCCTAAGGCAGGAACCACGCTCTCCGGTCAGAGCTGTGGGTATGTGCAACCATGGAGTAGGAAAAACTGAGATTAAGGGTGTAAGCTCCTAGACTACATGTGGGAATGTGTGTAGTATGAAAATGAAGGAGGTAGAGAGCACAGAGAGAAGGGCCTACCTCAAACTGGAGCAGAAGGGTTTCATAGTAGGATGGGTAAGGTAAAGAACATGAGGGTATAGAAGCATGGTGGGAGAATGGAAGTGAGAGAAAGCAGGGGAGACGTGACTAATTTCAGAAATCCAATGATGTACACACAGCCTGTGAAGCTGAAGCTGCTGCTGGCGTGGGCAGTACTTCCTAAGCAAGTTACAGGAGGGAACTCCTAATGTAAGGTTATACATAAGCATCACAACAAATACAACTTCGCTATCTTCTCCTGGAGCTCCACTGTTTCCAGCAGAGGCACTAATTCTGTACATTAGGATGCTCAAGCAGCTAGTGGTAGAGGTTCTCATTCCCCACCTCCATTGATTTCTGTTCTGTAACAGGAACTGGCTCCTTCTACCTTCTCTGGAAAGCAAGCTGTGACCTAGAAACAGAGGAAGATATTCGCTGGAGCATGGGAGCGTGCAGTTGAACAGAGTGATTCCAGAGCAAAGGGCCCAGGTAGAAAACTTCCTACTGTTCCCAGCTTTTCACCCTGTCTCAGCATGAGAGAAGATGCACCTGATGAGAGAAATATTATTACAACAAGGAGAAAGGAGAGGGCAGGGACCAATATAACTGAAGCAAAGGTGAGTGTGCGTCATTTACCTTACACTTCCAGCAACGTGGGAAATGCCCTGCCAAACTCTCCCTGCCTTAATTTTGTATGGGAGAGCAAGCAATCCAGGTTACATCCCTGCTCCTACCAGCAAGCTGTCACACCTTTCAGAAAAGTCCTTGTTGTCTCATTATCTGTCCATGTCATCCCATTAGCATTTTATTATCATACACTCTGATGCACTTTCTTTCTCTGCTGCTCACCTTCTCACTTCTTCACTCCTCAAAATAGCAATACTGACAATACTACCTTGAAACGGTAATAAACTGATGAAACCCAGCAGCCAGCAATAAGTCTGAAATAAATTAACTTCCTCTTCAAATAGCTTCTTCCTCACTTAATCTTGTCTTACTTTGACCCAGATTATTAATAGGGCTAGTTTAAAGTTTTCTGCTCAAGCCTGAGATTTTATGGAAAACATGCATTTGATTACATTAAATTTTGCCTGACCTCCATTCTCTGCAGTGATTCAGGTTTTGGGCTGCCATCATCATACTGATACTATCACCCAATCTTTTTTTCTGAAAGTAAAAAAAGTTGTGATCAGCTACAGTTCCACACATTTCTGGGCGAGGACTCTGCATCTTGTGTTTGTGTGCTCAGCATCTCAAATGCTGCACACAGCCATATGAAAGCTTTTGTCAAGTCTGTCACCGCAGCTGTTTTCCAGTCCACCTCATTGAGACACTCTGCAAAATGTGATGTGCATAAAAGTAAGAAAGTGTAACAAGTTACATGAAGACAGAAAATACCAGCTTCACTAGTCCTCAGGTTATTTCCTAACAATCAAAGTCAAATGCTTAAGGAAACATGTCAAATTTCAATTCTTTATTTCCAAATGAAATCAAAACACAGATGGCTATTTGCTTATCATACCCAGTGGAATTCTCAAGAGTGCTATTATTTAGGTTTTGTAGATGCACTAAACTAAAAGGTGTCAGCACACTCAGTTATGTTAGAAGAGTTTTAGACTGGAAGTACACTTGAAGCTATCACACGCTACTTCAGAGACAAGGTTTTCAGAAAGGCTTTTAAAACAAGCACTAAACCAAACAAGGATTTTGTCAATGAGTCTACTACACAGTACTCTGTTACTCAAAAAATCTTCTTCCTTCCCCTAAGATCCTTTGACAGAAAGCAGACTATTTCATTTACTGTGACTTGCAAAGAAACTCAATGAGGGCAGCATTCCAGATTGCCTTCCGGACGCAACATGACATCCCCATCACCCCCAGAGGAAACACACGCCAATGCTGAAATTCCTGCTGGAACATGTGCTCCCTCTTCACTTGGAAAAATCTCACAAGCCAAAGAGCCTCAGCTGCTGTGTGATACCACATGCCAAAAGAGAGATAAATCTTTGACATCATTCAACCTCAAACAGGAGAAATTCTTCTTGTAACCATGAGTAGTAGTTTTAAGTAGCAAAACTTCTTAAAATGACACTTACATGAACAGCTCTTGAACTGCCCCAAACTCCTCCTCTTCCTTTCCTTCCTCATTAATGCTGGTTTTATGTGAGTATCCGCAATACTGGCTCCCACCCCCTCCATACTGGCT
Source organism: Ardeotis arabs (assembly GCA_011801015.1). Classification (NCBI taxonomy): domain Eukaryota; kingdom Metazoa; phylum Chordata; class Aves; order Otidiformes; family Otididae; genus Ardeotis; species Ardeotis arabs. Next base: position 74,469 of record JAAGAY010137411.1, read on the forward strand.
ACTCTAAGGAAAAAAACATGGCACTATAGTCTTGTTTTTAGTATCTACAGATAAAGTAATAGTACAAAATACTGTTTTCTGAAAGAAAAGTATGTGGTTACAGCATGAGTTAGCCTGAACAGTACTAAAGGGACAGAATTTATTACCTACTCCCTTTGGAGGCTTACAATGCAAGCAGATTGGTGGATTGCCCTGTTTTTCCCCAAGGATGATCTCATACAGCAAAGATCAAATGAGATGAAAAAGTTGCCTTATGGAGTACGTATCAACAAATTTCAAAGCACTAGAAACAAAGTGGATTAGAACATGACCCTGTAAAAAGGAGGTCTGAGTTTTAATCTCTGATCTGACAACGCCTGGCTACCTATCCTTGAACAACACACTTAGCCTTTGTGTTTCACCGTCTGTAAAACAGGGGATAATGCCATCTCATGGGACTGTTTTGAGGTTTAATTAATTATTGCTTGCAAAGGACTTCAGCTTCCTCAGCTGTAAAGCATTTATTTATGCATTAGCAGCACCCATAATGTATGGCTTTAGCAGTCAATCCTAGCTAAAGCCAGACTATGTTATTTATGTAAACCATACATAACTACATACCACTGCATACGAACGTACAAAGACTGTGCAAATTATTTAAATTAAACCTCAGGCTCTGTGACAAAGGAACCTATTTGACTTTCCCACACAGATGAAGTCTCCTTATCTAAATGCTGCAATAAATCTAACAGGAATATTCTTGTATGAAGCACTGGACAAAATTTTAAGATATTTCAATACTCCTGACAAAGCCCTTGCGTAAACAATAGAGTTGGCAAAGATCTGTAAATGTAAGTAGAGGACTCAGAATGGTTTAGCCTCTAGAAGAAAGGGGCCAACAATTCTAACATAACAGGAAAGTCAGCTCTGTGCAGAAAGCACAGGTGGTTGTATAATAAGCTCTTTTCTTTTAGGGCTGCCATCTTTCCCCACCAAAAAAAAAAAAAAAAAAAAAAAAAAAGCTTCTGGTAACAGCTGGTAAAGAGGCAGAGCAACTCCCACAGTATCTCTAATCAACCTTTGGGACTATATTTTCACATGAAAATGATACAGCCATTACGTACACTAACTTCACAAAACAATGGCTTTATGCTGAGCTGTGGTAATTATATCATCTGACAATCTCTAGATAGTCTCTTCTAGATTATGCCAGCACGGATGTTCAAGGTATCAAGACAATCCCTACCAGAAGAGACCTTGCTCCCCTTTTTGTGACAGGACTGCAGCAGAACATGATCATCATTCAGCCCAGACATCCAGGGCTCCACTACACCTCTGCAGCGCACGCTGCTTCGCTTCCTCATTCAATTCTTGATGCAACTTGAACATCTAAAATACTGTTTCTCCACAGCTCAAAATGTGGGGCCAGCAGGGGGAATCCTGCCCAAAGCCATTATAGAGTGAATCAATTCACACGATGAAGGTACTGCTCTGCTTACTTGCACAGATTACTATGATATAGCAAGGATTAGAAAATTCATATTCACTCCTAACGCGCTGCACCTAAAAACTTCAGTACAGAATGCTGTTAAATAAATTCTCTCAGTTCTGATAGCATCTATCAAGTTTCAGAAAACCAAATTAGAATGTTAGATCAAAAAAAAATGCTGATTATCTTATTCAGTATTATATTTCAGGAGAAAGTCAACTACTTTCAGTTCAGCATTTTGTTACAAGCATAGTGTTCTTTCAACACAAAAACACAACTGAAAATGCTAGCTGTGATCATCAGCAATTCCTTCTCTTCCACGTGCACTTATAGTTAAATGCCGCACCCTATCAATATGCAAACAACTGCTTTTCCACTTCAAGTCTCAGATACAAAAGAATGAAAGACTAGTTAATTCTAACATTCATTTTAAGAAACCAGAGAGAATCATCAAAATTTATAAGGATTCTTACCAATTTCACTCTGCTCTTGCACAGGAATACGATGATCAGAATACAGCAAGGCTGTTCCACTGTCTTTAGCAGAGGAGCAAGGGAAGATCCTGTCTCTGCAGCAGGCTGTGGATATAGGCATGGAAGGGACATACACACATCTACCGTATCCTCATCATAATCAGAAGGCTGTATGAGTATCAGCAAATCGCCTGTAACTTGGGTTTACTTCAGTCATTTATAACGTAGTGATGAATAACCAAGAATGAGGTTGCACTCTTAGACAAGAAGGCTTGTGCTAATGTAATGCTAGTATGAGAAAACAAAGGGAGCTAATGAACAGGTTGGCCTACTCCACGTATCCCATCTGGGATGTTATGGTCTGGAAAGGGGGACAATTAGGTGGGTAAACAAGTAGGCGGTTGGGCTCAGCAGCTCTGCAGAGATCCGGGGGTTCCAGCAGCAGAGCATGAGCCAGCAACATGTCTTGGCTTGAGAGAGCATCAACAGCATCCTGGGCAGAGCTAAGAGGTCAAGGGAGGCAATTATCCCTTTCTACTCAGCACTTGTTAGACCATATCTGGAATAGCATTCAGTTTTAGGATCCCCAATACAAGAAAGACTTCGACAAACCGCAGCAAGTCCAGCAGAGGCCACGAGGCCGCCAGGGCCTAGAGCACTTGCCTGAGAGAGACCATAGGACCAAGGCATGTTTGCTCTGGAGAAAGGATGGCTTTAGGGGACACCCAACAGCTGCTCCACTAGTACCTACGATGGTGTTATCAAGCAAATGCACCAGGCTCTTCACAGTGGAGCAAGGTGGGAGGAGGACAGACAACAAGCATGAAATGAAAGAAGAAAGCCTTCCCTCTTCTGTTCTGTTGGGGCACCTTAAATAAGAGCGATAAGGCAGAGCAGGCCACGGGAATGTGAGGAAGATGAGATGGAAAGGCAGGGGCTGTGTAGTCTGAACACAGTGGAGCAGAACTGAGTCCCCCGCCCAGTTCCTCCAGCTGCCTGAGGCTGAAAGGCTTCAACAGACCCACCACAGAAAGCTGACAGCAGGATGGAGTGAAAAGAAAGCTTCCTTCAATGGCGGCAAAGTGCGAGACACAATGTCTGTGCTGTCTTCCACTTATGAAAGTTTTATATAATAAAAAGGTATTAATTTTTGAGGCTTTAAAAAAAAATAATCTGCAAAGGCCAATAAGCAATGCACGATTACAGACTATATAAAGGTCAAAAAGACTGTTGTATCATTGCTGAAAGTTGGTTGTTGTTCTGTAACCTTTAAAATGACTCTCTGTTCAACAGTGAGTAATCGCGACCTTTCTCATCAAAAAAAGTGAGATCAAATTCTTAATCCATTATGAGGAACATGACTGAGATCCCTTCTCCCTTTTTTGTAACAGTATTTACGCAGGCCACAGGCAAGCGCATCGTTTCAGATTATATTTTGATGTGTGAGGATAAAGACCAAACGGAGTTTTTTTCAGATACTGTCATTAGGGAACAAAGCTGTGTTATTATGTACCTTCAGTTTAGGTTTTCAGTTAAGGTTTTATCTGCTTGTTTAAAAAAAAAAAAAAAAAAAAAAAAAAAAAAAATCAGATACAGTCTTTTTCAGCTATTCTAAAATTAAAACAAATGCCAACTATTTCCCTCTTATAATTATACAAACCAAAGTGTTAATTTACATGATCATACATTGAACAAAATTCAGTAACAGATTATACACTGCATCACTTCAAAAGCAGTAAATTTTAGCACACTTGACAATTGCAAGAGGAACTACTTGAACTAAAACAATAACACAAAGCCTTGGACAACGGTACACGCGGTAACCGTAAAAATGAAGGACTACAAATCACTAACGGCAAAGTTAGCTTTACAGAAAAAATGAGAGGCTGGAACATGACTTTCACACAGCTGAAATCTCTCTCCTACCTCAGGAGCCTAAGAGCTACGTGCCCAGGCCGAGTTATTTGTCTAGCTCTCTCTAATCAATGCAAAATGTTAGACACCTCCAGAGGACAAATCACACCATCCTCGGATACTGTCTAAAACAAGACAGATGAATCACGCTCTCAAAGGTGCCTTATTCTCTCCGGCGACTTCAGGAGCCAAAAAAATAGCTTCAATAGATGTCTAGCTTTAAGGTAGTCAGAGCTAGGCGAGATAAATCCTACCTGTAGAGCTAAGTAACATAATACTCAATCCCATAATACTACATCTATACTCTGTGCATGTAACCATTCTCATATATGTGCCCTTTCTTCTGTACAGCAACTTAGTTCTTTCCACCTCACTCATCCCCTAACCTCTAATTTTACATCTTCTCCTGCAAACATTTTCTCTCACATCTTGAGGGTTACTGTGGGTTTTAAAATTGTAGTCATCTCAGTTTAGACTACTCTCCTTTAACTGAAAGGAATTTTAAAAACATCTGGAAACATCCACTGCATTGTAAGTTTACTTTATGCAGTGAAATAACTTCTGAACTTCCTCTGCATCAAAAACATGTTCTGAAGGGTTTTGTAATGCCTGTTAATTAACCTATTCTATCAAAAATTCACCTTAGTCCCCCAATGTAATAAATTATGAGATAATTAGAAATACTGCATTTTACCAGAAGGCCAATACACACCAAAATGTAATCAGTGTAGCAATGAGTACTTGAGAATGATACTCATTACAAAAAGCTTAGTATCAGTCACAGCTCTTTTCTAAATACTCAGTATGAAAACGCGGGCAGAGAAATACAGGATGCTCAGAAGAGCGCAGGAATTCAGCATTCTTAAGCAGTGACGACCGTGTTCGCCACTGGCTTGATGCGCTATTCTTCAATTCAACCAAAAATACTAGAGAAGCAAAGACAATTTTGGAAGTCAAATTAAAAAAAACAAAACAAAACAAACAAACAAAAAAACCACCAACAAACAGCATAAGACCTTGCAACTACTTCCAAATCACTGTATAAGTTAACAACAGAAATTAACTCACGTGGAACATTTTAGGATTGTAAGTGATTAGAACATTGGCAGCTGTTGTTATGCAGGGAATACTAGGAAAAGGGAATTATATGAGAGCACATTTAGAATAAATATCTTCCCTGCTGAAAAGGGGAAGGAACACATGCATCTCTGATGATAACTAGGAATTTTACTGGAGTTACTGGCATCTGAAGATGTGGGCTAACATATTGGGTATTATGGGGAAAAAAGTACAGATATTAAAGAACATATTCCTCATTATGTAAATACGTCTTTTATTGTTTTAAACCAAGGTGGCTGTAATTTTGCATTACATCAACCTATGTGATTTGATCCTAAAAATTCTGTTAAGCACCTTAGGTGTAAGAAGTGACCTACTTTAGAATGACAGTGCTAGCACCCATGGACTTGTAACTACATTAAAAATAAGTAAGAGAACAGCACAGTGTTTTCATGCAACTACCTGGCTGGTCACACAGTATTTCCTTGAGTATTCCTCTCATTAAAAACCCACACAAAACAGCTGAAGCAACCTTCCTTTTCACAGTACCGCAATTCTCAAGGAAAGTATTTGAAAAATGCCTTCTGCTGGTCCTATTGCACAGCTGCTGTCCTGACACCAAGGACAGTTTGATTAACCAAAAGCAAACTTGTCTGGGCCTTGTAGAGAGCTTCCTCCTCACGAGCAGACACACAAATATAGCTTTTGTATATATATAAGGTTCTGCTTATACA